>RJWM01030331.1:0-23536 GCA_004363535.1 Dasyprocta punctata
CACTCTAGTATAAGGCACAGTACCGTCTTGTCTGGACTACAGAGACTCATCCCTGGTTCCACTTGTCCTCCTTATAGTCCCCTGTCTGCATGCAATAGAGGAAGCTTTCCAAAACAGGAAATCAGAGCACGCGATTCTCCAGGGGCTTCCCATGACACATAGATAAACACATATTTCTTGTATGGCTCCAAGGCCAGTGGGTCCTGACCTGCCTGTGCCTCCGGCCTCAGCCTCAGTCAGTTTCCTTCCATCTGGACGAGAGGACTCTGAGCGTTGTGTCTGCTGCTTTCACGCGTCCTGCCCTTTCTGGCTGAAACACTACACCCCAGAGGCTTGCCCTTCCCATCATCCATATCCTGCTCAACAGACTCCTCTTCAAAGGCCGTCCTCCACCAACATACCTGAAACGGCACCTGCCCTACTATTCCTTTGGCCTACATAATTCTTCACAGCATTTGTGCACATCCAAAATTATATCCTTTTTATATATATGTTTATTTTTGTGCTGTTCCATCTCTCCCACCAGAATGTAAACATCTTTAAAATAGGGACTTCAGCTATCTTGTTTACTGCTATATTTCTAGGACTCAAACCAGTCAGTGAACTATAACAAAAGTGGAGTGAGATGAGAAAAAAAAAATGAGTTGCATTCCAGTTCTGAAGCTCTTTGATTCCACCAGGTTGTGCTGACTGTCCGTTGTAATTTGTTACTTGAAGCAATAAAACACTGGCAAAAACCTACGTGTCCATCCAAAGAAGTCTAGCAAATAAATCGCGGAGTAGCCATACAATACAATAAAATGCACCTATTAAAAAGAACAAAGATCATAATGTATCATCTCTAAAATAAAATGGAAAAAAAATGTTGCAAACAGTATGCTCCAGCCACCACCCTTCCTGCTCTGGGCCTTTGCAGAAACGGCTTTTCTGTGTGTAATGCTCTTCTCCAGGTCTCACTCAAATACCGCCTCCCAGAGAGCGTTCACCAACACATCGCTAAGAGCATCTTCCATACCCTCTTCCCTTGCAATCTCTCGCCTCACTTTATTTTTCTGCATGGGAGTTATCACGATCCAAAATTACTTTATATACTCATGCATGCATTTTAGCTTGTCTGTTTCTCCCGTGAGGCTGTAAACACCATCAAGGCAAGGGCCTGGACAGTTGTGTTCACTGCTGCCTTCCCAGGACCCTCAACATTGACTGGAATAAGGGAGAAACAGATGGATCTGGGTTTCCAAGTCAGTTTCTGGTGGATACTAAGTGCATCACACCAGCACAACACACTATGCCTCACCATTCAAAACTCTGCACCAGGACCTCAGTGTTGTAGCTCACAGTGGCCTTAGAGATCACCTAGTGCAAAGCGGAAGACTGGACTGCTCAGGGTTTGGTGATATATGGAGGTTCAGGGAGTATGCAGTTGAAGGGTAAGAGAATGAGTTTTTATACTTCTTGAGAATTATAAAATGTGTTACTTATTTTTAAATAAAGCTACTAAGTGAAATAGTAAGCACTTTGGGGTTTAGAGAAAGATAAGTTGCTTAAATTGCGTAGGTGCAGTCATTGGAACTGGCTTCCTGGAGGAGGGTGTAAGGTGGCCCTTAAAGGACAGAAGGAATTAGATGGGAACAGTTGGGAAGAAGCATTTCAGGTAAGCACTGCAGGGGTAAGGAGTGGTGTCTTAGTTACTTTTCACTCATTGCTGAGACAAAATACCTGATGCCCAAAATTGGGGAAGGAAAGGTTTATTTCTTACAGTTCTCAGGAGTTTCCACCTGTACTCAGTTGGCTCCAAGGCAGCGTAGCGTGGCGGGGCAGCCATTCATGATGGGTGCAACACTCACATCACCAATCCCAGTGCCAGACAACAAACCAATCACAAATGCCAGACTCAGCCATGTCCAGATTACGTAAGGCCTTGGGGTGGGGGGACACCAGATTAAACCCATACAAGTGGTAAGTGGGTGGGATCCAGGTGTTAGAAGGAAACCTGGAGAAGGGAAATGTACAGAGGCTTAACAGAAAATCACTCGTCATTCATAATATAGACAGCATTGGAAATAGGAACTGGGGTATCACTCTATGAATCTCTAGAACCTATAATGGAGAGACTTACTAATATAGTTCTCGTTTTAAAGATAATAAGCTTTTTTCTGTAGACAGAAAATGTAAATCAAACAGTTATGGTGGGTTATTGTGAATCAAATTGTGCTGTTTAAAAAAAAAAAAGATATATGTTCAGGTCCTAACCTCTAGTACCTCAGGGTCTCTCATCCAGCATGGCTGTGTCCTAACAAGAAGACAGAGACACAGGGAGAAGGCAGTGTGAGTGTGAGACACACGTTGGAGCTATGCAGCCAGAAGCCAAGGGATGCCGGGCAACCGGCAGCTGAAAGAGGCAAGGAAAGACCCTGCACTGGAGGCAATGAGCAAGTGTGGCTTTGCCTACACCTTGATTTCCGACTTCTAGCCTCAGAAACTGAGACAGTAAAACTATCCACACAATTATTTTAAACCACAGAGTTTGTGGCCATTTCTTATGGCAGCCCTATGAAACTAATACACAGACTGTGCTTTTACAGTACAATTTTGAGAGGAAGGCAGAGAAGTAAAAAATTATTTTACTTTGTAACTGGGTCTGTGAAGCAGTTGATAAATCTGTTGGAACCTTGTATATGCTTTTGTTGATCCGTAGTAATGGTGGATAGCATAACACCTTTAAGTGTGAGCATCTTTAAATGTTTTGGACACAAATCCTTTATAAATTAACTGGAAGCAGAGTTTGAAGTAACTCAGATCACAAGCTGAGTGAATCACCAGCAGAATCAGACATACATACCGTGTCTTTGTTTTCCCATGAAAAGATCAGTCTTCAGCGGGCGTTCTTCTTTCGCTGGAGCATTAACTCCCTTGTGTATAGTTAGTCAAATGATTGACTTCCTACCACCTCACAAAGAACCCATTTTAACTCTTTTGGCTTTAAGTTCACAAACATGCATGTCACACAGCCCTTTACTTTGCCTGCTAACCGATAGATTTAGTGTTCATTATCCTTGTAACCTCCCTAACTCATGTCTTGAATCAGAGGGAAAATTTATAGAGAACAGAATTATAAACACTCCTAGATACATAGCAAATTTCTCTGCTGTTATACATCAAGGTTCACTTTATTTATCTTTGTTTTTAAGGCTCTCAGCGCCTGCCTTGGTGGTGCTCTTTCTCCTGATTTTCCTGGTAGTGTAGTCTCTTACACTAAGCCGCAGTTTACTGTTTAGTCTTGTTCTTTTCCGACCTACGTGCTTTCATAATAAAGATAAAAGGAGATTTTGCTGTGTTATCATAATTCAGGACTATCAGCAGATTAAACTATATTTTTCAAATAGTTTCTAATTGCTTTTCAGTATGTTTATATTGATTGCACCCCCTTCCTGTAGTCAACCTCAGATTCTTAATTGATTTAAAATTTTGTTTAGACTTCAGCATCATGGGAACAAGTTTGAGCTTGGTCACATCATGTGGGCTTTAATCTTTTTAAACTACTCAGGCAAGTTATCTTAAAACTCAAACAAGTATTAGTCATTGTGATAAAGAGCTAGAAGAACTGTTTGGCTCCCTCAGAGGACACTGGCTCCTATAAAGTATTCCAAGAATACATTTTCTCATAAATCGGTCTTCAGTTTTTGCTTTCGCTGGTATTACACATCTAGAGCAGAGCCTGGCTGGCTGGATGTTGGTGCTGAATGAATGAGGTTCAGAAATCAAACAACTTACTGGCCCTGGGACAGGATCACAGTTGGTAGTTTGTTCTGGTTGTTCATCTCCAGATCCCAGCCTCTAAAGCATCGAGTTATGCTGAATAAAATCAAACAATCAACAACTTCCAAGAGTCATCGTTCTGGTTTCACATCATAATCATGTATGGTGCTTAAAAATCACCTGCTGCCCCACCTCCCTCCCATTTCCTGCTCTGAAGGGGTTTAATGAGTTGGGAGTCACCACGTTTTGTCCTAAAATCCCCAATTGGACTGAATTTGTGTTAAAAGTGGAGAACCCATGCTGAAAGTTTATCTCAATAAATCAACTAATTTTATGTCTTTGAAATTTATTTTGAAAGCACTTAGGATTGAGCCTGGAAACCAGAAGGACACACAGAAGATGGCAGGACAAGAAACTGCTCTGACTTAGGTTCAGCTGTTAAGTAGAAGTGGTCTGGGACTCATAACTGGAAACCTTACTATAGGTTGACAGTAAATTAATACTGATCTTCATAATTTAAAATCAATAGTTTAACTATCTATGCAATATTCTATTGCCTGGGATGTATTAGATGTTTTGTCTGGAAGAATTTAATAACTACACTGAGAAAGAAATTGTATTACTACTCTAATCCACTAGCAATGAATGTTCTCATAGAAAATGTTGTCATGAAGGTAACTATGTGATAGATATGTTAATTGCTTTAATTGTAGTAGTCATTTATATACATGTATGTTTACATGTAAATTATGTTGCACACCTGAAATATATATGATAAAAAGAAAATATTATCATAATTTTTGTTAGAATAATAGTTGATTTCAAGAATATACTTAACTCTCAGACATCAGTATCTCATAGTAGATGGAAATCTAAACCTATTCTGGGGCTGGATCTTAGAAACTTGTTTTTTTCTTAGCTTTCCATTAATGAGCACCATGGTACTAGATGAAAATGATTTAAGTAAAGTATTTTTTGACGAAGCATCACCCCTCCACGGCAGTGCAGTGGGACTCAGTGCTCACTGACCTGAAACGACACTTGTCCCCGGAAGCTCGGTCCTGGTTGTGCTGCGGAGGACTCCTGATCTGACAGCCAGTTAGAGGACAGAGGTGTCTCCCGGATGCCTGTGAAACTGATTTAGCATCTTCGTGTTTAATGTGTCCGGAGGTACCCTGACTCATTTACTTTCAGAAATCCTATGAATTTATATTAATAAGGATTGACCAAGAATCAGATGCCGTTTGGGGACTGATTAAGGTAGCTGCCTGTGAGAGATGACAGGGAGCCTGGGAGGACGTTTGGTGCAAGTCTGACCCTGAGGGAAGGATGCAGGGTGGAGGGAGAATGATGTGTTTTAGGCCCCTGTTCAGTTCCATTCAAAGTTCGGTGAGGCTGTTGGGTGGTCCTCAAGTCAAAGCCACCTATTAGATGATTCCCTGGTCTTATGGAAATGGGCTGCCTTAGTATTTCTGCTGCACAAAGTCATTGGCTGGGTGCAGGCTCTGAAAAGCCCATCCTCAGTGGATCTCAAAGCACAGCAGCGGGGACCTTTTGCAAGTTCTGTTCTCTACTCGGAGTATCTCCAAGGCATATTGTAATGTCCTCCTACTTAGAGATGTGGTTCTATCATCAAGATGTGTCCTTTCCAACAGAATTTCTCTTACACAGTTTAACCTGGTTATCATCAGTCCCGACTTCAGCTCTTTTAAGTCACATAGAATAATTTTTAATGAGGACATTCAGTGAGTTAAGAGCATGAAGTTCACAGCAGTTCTCAAAATCTTCTAAGGAGGTGGCACAGTAAGCAAAGGGTGTGTAAGTGTGTGTGGGTGTGTGTAAATAACATACACGTACAGATATACTAAATAAAATAAACCATTCAGGTGTTTTTGTGGGCTGTGAAAGGAACCATGTTACCCTGCCTAAACAAAGTGTGAAAGTGTTAGGGTCATGCGTACTGTGCTTGTGGCTGCCCCACGTCTGTCACCTGTGCCTCTACCTCTGCACCGCTGCAGTCGCAGGTCATCTTAAAGATCATCTGTATTCCGAAAGGCGGGGGAGAGGCCCAGAGAGCAAGACTGACTGGTTCCGCAGCTCTCAACTAGGAAGTGCTAAAATTAGCAGTTTGACAACTAACTGATACCAAAGCTTTAATCTGTTTTCCAGCTATATATATTTGGGCAAAAAAGAGGAAATTAAATTTAACCACCAAGTTATCTGGTTAATTTAGAAAGAAAAAATGGGAAATAAAAGTCCTTTGCTTCTGAAAGACATACTCGAATCATGAACTGGATTTGCTTCTCTACTTGCTTATTACTGGCAATATTTATCAGCATGCTAATATATCCTATAAAGCACATGGCAGAAATTTTTAAGTATCCTGTATGAATACCTTTAGCATAGTTACATGATATGATTTAAAGACCCCTAAAATGGAAATTGGAATGCCCCAAACAATTCTTCTGTGGTACATTCTGAAAACTGAAGAAACACTAGATCATCTCCAAACTCCCTAGAGTTCTAAGACAGTTTTCTTTTACTTTTTTTCTTTTTCTTTTTTTTTTTTTTTGTGCCACCAGGGATCAAACTCACAACTTCACACCTGCCATACAGGCGCTTGAGCCACTGAGCCACACTCCCAGCCCTAGTTTTTTGAGGCAGGGTCGCACTGTGTAGCTTAGGCCAGCCTTGCACTCGAGTTGTAACCCAAGCCAGCCTCGAACTCACAACGCTCCGCCTACCTCAGCCTCCCGAGTGCTGGGATTAAAGGCATGTGCCACCACACCCGGCTAAGACAGTTTTCTTCTTTTCAGTTTTTCTGAACACCTTGAGGTAATACTGTCCATTCATTTTCGTGAATGGACAGTATTCACTGAATAAAAATGTAAACTGAATAAATAAATAAATGAGATTTCTCACAAAGAAGTTAAGGAACTCAGAGTAAGGTAACTAGATTATGCTGCATGTTGTTTGTTTAAATGTCCCCCTGTTATGGATTAAAAACTGGTGGTCAGCTTAGCACCAGCTGAACTACATCAGCATGGTGTTGAGCATAGATGGCCCACCTGAGGAAAGCTGTCAGCATAAATAGAGACATGGAGAAGAAGAGCAAGGCATTGTGGGTTCTTCTAAGAGTTGCTGTTTCGAGCTGTTGGTTCTTTTGGAGGTGCTTGTTATACTGGCTTCCTCAATATGGATTCAGCCGTTATCATTGGAGGAGCTCGGGACCTCATCAGTGAGAGTGGCTGTGGCTCACATTGTGCAAGCTCTGCTCCTCACATTTTGCATCCCTTCCTGGCTCCGGAGGGGAAGCTGTGTGCTGGAGAAGCTTGTCACACTGGGCTTCCTGACCTGTGCTTGACTGTTATCATCAGAGGAGCGCGGGACCTCGTTGCCACTGAGGATGGCTATGGTACTCTTCAGGGCAGCTCTTCTTCTTTTGAGTGTGACTTCTCAGCTCCCATGTAGAACCCTCAACTCACTGCACAGCTCCTTCACCCTGCTGGCATAGACTTTCTAGTTCCACCGCTGACCTTTGGCCTTCCCAGCACAGAACCGTAAATAGACTGGCATGAGTCCTTATTGTGGGCTCTTAGATTTCCAGTTGGATTTGTGGGATGCATTGTCATGCATTTGGGTCTCTAGCTGGACTCTTGCAGGACATTGCTGTGGGATCCAGGTCCTTGGTTAAATATCCTGGGTCTTAGTGTTGTGGACAGATTTTCCTGCACTATCTTGTGCTTAACTCCGGTTGACTATTATAAACAGTGTTACAAATCCCGTGTCCTTTATGCAGTTGTTCTCCCTGTAACCCCTAGTACAACAGCCCCCAAAGCCTCCTGCAGCCATGGAGGTGGCTAAATGTAGCGCTTGTGATTGGCTCATCGTCTAGCCCTGGGATTGATGGTGTGAGTGCTGCACCCGCCCCAGGGCAAGGAGTCGGCATACAGCGTAACAGAAGGAAGGAGGCGTGCGCCACCCTTTTTGCCCTTTTGCCCTTTTGCTCTGGTCATATGTGGTATCTGTTGCAGCCACCATGAACAGCTGTCCCTCAGCCACGCCAACCTGCCTTGGAGCCAGCTGAGTATAGACTGAAACCTCCAAAAACTGTGAGCTAAATAAACCTTTCCTTCCTTCATTTTGGGTGTCAGGTATTTTGTCTCAGCAACGAGAGAAAAGTAACCAAGACCCTGTACTAACAGCCCCAAATGCTCAGGGACTTAACCGCAAAGCCTTCATTTGGGGCTCAGGACCCACGTCCACTGTGCAGCAAGGCTGACACCACAGCTACGGAGCCACGGTGTTCAAATGTACCAATCACCGTGCCATGAGGGGTGAGGGAAAGGGCAGATCTCACACTGGCTCTTTCGGCTTTCACTTACAGTGCCTGGGCTGAGGGAAGTCACATGGTCACATCTAATTCGGAAGCAAACAGCACGGAAGTGCAATTCAGAAGAGAAGGGACATGGCATGGTTTGTTGAGAAACCCTAGTGGCCATCACAGAACTAATGCAATGTGAAACGTGCATCTCGTCATACCCAATCTTAGTTCGGATCCTACAGTGCTCTTCTTAGCACCCTTCAAGTGACTGTAACACCTTAGTGGTAGCTGTAAGGTAGGGCTGATCTAGCCGCATCTTTTGATTCTTTCTCTCTTCACGTTCTTTACTGCAGTCATTTGGCCAGCGCTTGGTTTCTCCAGTGTGCGCTTTTCTCTGTGCTCACCTCCCTCTGTACCTGCCGCTCAGGCTACCCGTGTTGAAGGGGTCATCCTACCCCTGCTGCGCATCTCACTCCGAACGTGACTCGCCCTGTGCCTGGCTCTCAATCAGAGTCCACCAGTGCCTTCCGCATGGCATGAGCTGTGTCCAACTCCCCACTCCTCGCCCAATGCCTCACACATAATAAAACCCTCAGTATTTGTGGGTCAGATGTGGATTCGGGTAAGTGCCCCAAAGTCACCTTACCAGATACCACAGGAAGAAGAGACGTGTTTACCAGCAAAGCTCTCAGGGAAGGAACTGTGCGAGGACTGCTTGCTGAGGAGGCCCTGCCTGAGACCTCCCAGCTGGTGCTTCACTGCGAAGGTGAATCCCCCCGCAACAGGAGGTCCTGGATAGTTCTAATTGCGGGGTTCCCTGAGTCTTGCTTTCTCCACTTGTAGAAATGAGTTTGTAAGGGAGAGTATGCCAAATTTTCTCTCTCTCTCTTTTTTTTGTTGAAACTTTATTATTTTTTTATTTACAAAGAATCTACATAAAAATCAACAGAACAGACAAGCAGGTTTAGCAAGGTCATGGTACAAGGCCACAAAGCCATATACAGAAATCTAGTGTTGGCCTATATACGAGCAATGAACAACTCAAAAGTAACACTGTAAAGGCACAAGTTACAACATCACAAAAAGCTTAAAGTAACATTACTGTATAAATCTACCAAAATACGTTCATTATCTGTATCCTAAAAACTATAAAAACTGATCAAAAGTACTCAAATACAACCTAAATAAGTGGAGAGAGACTATGTATATGAGTTGGATAAATATCAAAACATGTATTCTCCATAAACTTATCTATAGATTCACCTCAGTATCTATCAAAATCTCAGCAGAATTCTTTTTTATTTTTGTTGTTGGTTTGTTTGTTTTTTTCCAGTGAAGGGAGGCACTGAATTTACCTTCGGGCAGGCCATGTGGGTGACGAGGAGGCCGTTCAAATTTTCAATCCTTTGTCCAGGATGTCTTTCTAGATGAATTTAATAAATATTAGATGAGTCAGAAAACATAAACTATGATTTGGGAAATCTTAGTGAAGAACAAAACAAACAAAAGAGAAAAGTTCAAATTAGGGCAGGTGAAGGAATCCTACTTCTTTTGTTAGTGCCTAGGGATCCCTTGAAGAAAACCCCACAGATTGAATGACCTCACCAGCAAAAATGTGTATTCTCACATCCTCTAGTGGAAGCCTGTTGAAGTCAGGGGTTACATGGAGAACAACTGCTACAGGACACAGGGTTTGTAATACTGTTTTATAATAATCACCCAAAGTTAAACACAAGATGGTGCAGGAAAATCTGTCCACAACACTAAGACCCAGGATAGCCGAGGGCCTGGATCCCACAGCAGTATCATGCAAGAGTCCCACTAGAGACCCAAATGCATGACAATGCCGCCCACAGTACCAACGGGGAATCTAAGAGCCCCCAGTAAGGGCTCACACCAGTTTATTTACGGTTCTGTGCTGGGAAGGTCACAGGTTAGCGGTGGAACTAGAAAGTCTATGCCAGCAGGGTGAAGGAGCCGTGCAGTGAGTTGAGGGTTCTACGTAGGAGCCAAGAAGTCACGCTCAAAAGAAGAAGCGGGGCTGCCCTGAAGAGCACCATAGCCATCCCCAACGGCGACGAGGTCCCGCGCTCCTCCGACAATGGAGAACAGCTGGGCACAGGTCAGGAAGCCCAGCGTGACCAGCTTCTCCAGCACACAGCCTCCCCTTCGGAGCCAGGAAGCGATGCACAATGTGAGGAGCAGAGCTCCCGCAACATGAACACAGCCACTCTCACTGATGAGGTCCCGAGCTCCTCCCTCCGATGATAATGGCCGAGTCCATATTGGCGAAGCCAGCATGATAAGCACCTCCAGGAGAACCAGCGGCTCGAACAGCAACTCTTGGAAGAACCCACAACGCCTCCTTCTTCTTCTCCACGTCCCTATTTATGTTGGCAACTTTCTTCAGGTGGAGCATCTTTAACTCAACACCAGCTGAACCAATTCAACTGGTGCCAAGTTGACCACCAGTTTGTAATCCATAACAAAGCCCCAGGTCAAAGTCCTGCTAGGATTAGTTTCCTTTGAAGCCCCTCGCCGTGACTTACATATGACCTTATAATCTCTTCCCGTGGTCCCTTGTTTTGTTTATACTCATCCTTGCTCCCTCTTACACATTCTCTCTGCTCCTTCTCCTTCCTCCTCCTCCCTTCTCCTTTCCCACCTCATCCTCCTGCTCCTCCTGCCCCTCCTCTTCTTTCCTCTTTCTTGGGATTGAACTCAGGGCATTTGTGCTGAGCTACATCCCCAGCCCTTTTTGATTTCTTATTTTTAGGCATGTTCTCCCTAACTCAGTAAGTCACCCAGACTAGGTTGGAACTTGGAATCCTCCTGCTTCCGCCTCCTGGAGTTCTGGGATTACAGTCATACACTGTCATGCCTGGTTCCTGGTGTCTCTTTTATATGAACACCAATCGGGTTGAATTAAGGCCCACACTAACGGCATTATGTTAAAGTAATCACCTCTTTAAAGAGCTTATCTCCAACATGGGTCACATTCTGAGGTAGTGAGGGTTAATGTTTCAGTGTAGGAATTTTGAGGGACACAATTCAGCCCGTACCAGGTGTGAGGAAGGCGTGGAGGTGGGGAGGAGAGCCTTAGAGACCACACAAGCCCTTCCTGCCCCACCGCCTCGCAGTGCTGCTTCCAGTGTTAAATAAAATTTATCTTTGGAAACTGTTGGGTAAACCTGAATTGGTTTTTAGATTTCTGTCTGATTTTCCTTCTTCCTAAAACACGTCATTTAAAAAAAATTTTCTGCCATCATGGATTTTGCTTCACACTTCCGTTAGTAACAGGCCTCATCTTGGTGCACAGTGTTTCTACCTGTACATCACACGCTTTGCTCATTTTCTCCCTGCCACCCCCTTGCCCCAGCCTCCCCCCGTTTCATATTTTGGGGGGATTTAATGCACATATTTTGATCAGATCCATAACCCTTTTATCTCCCCCAGGGCTCCCTCCTATCCTCCGTATTCCTGTCTTCTCGTCTAATATCACTCTCTTCTATTTTCTTACCATCTTTTTGGATTCCATGTAGTGTAGAGAATATGTGGTACTTGTTTTTCTGAAGTCTGGTGTTTTGCTCAACATAATGATCTCCAAATCCATTCATTTTCCTGCAAATGACAGAATTTCATTTCTCTCTGTGGCTGAATATTACTCCATTGTATATACGTACATTACATTGAATACGTTATACACACGCATATACATCTACTGTACTGCATTGTGCATATGTACATTATACCATATACTTACATGTATATCATGTTTTCTTTATCCACGGATCTGTTGATGGGCACATAGGCTGGATCTGTGTTTGGCTATTGCAAATGGTCTTCAGTAAACACGGGTATACAGTATTCCTGTGGTATACTGACATTAATTGCTTTGTGTATGTACCAAACAGTGATTTAGCTGGATCAAATTGTAGCTCTATTTTTAGTTTTTTGAGGAACTTCCATATTGATTTTCATAGTGGCTATACTAATTTACATTCCCATCAGCAGTCTAGAACTTCCATATTGATTTTCATAGTGACTATACTAATTTACATTCCCATCAGCAGTCTAGAAGGGCTCCTTTTTCCCTGTATTTTCACCATTTGTTTTCTGTTTTTTTAATTATTGATAGCCATTCTGACATGGGGTTAGATGGAATCTCATATTTCCCTAACGACTAGAGATGTTGAACATGTTTCACATACTTATTAATCATTTGTTCCTATTTTGTAAAGAATCTATTCAATTAATTTTCTATTTATCAACTGGGCTAATTGACTTTTTGTTGTTTTTTGAGTTCATATATTCTAGATCCTCTGTTGAGTAGCTGGAAAAAATGTCTCCCATTTTGTAGGTTGTCTTGTCCTTTGTGAGTTTTTTTACTTCATGTACAGAAATTTTTAAATTCGGTGTAATCACATCTGTTAATTCTTGTAGTTTCCCATTCTATTGTACACATCTTTTTATTGTATCTTTTTTTTTTTTTTGATGCCTGGAGTTATTTAACACACTAGAAAGTTTTTCATTTTTCACCCAGTGACAAAAAATTTAAATGCAGAACTTTAATTTTTGTACTTAAAAGAAAAATAAAGAACAAAGCAAACAACACAACATTCAAGTTGATATAAATTATATACCAAGAGAAAATTTAAGTTGGTGGTAAATTATAATTAATTTTGTCCATGGTTTCTATGAGGGGAAAGTTGGTTCTTAGCCTAATATATGTATTTTCTGACACTTTTTCTTTGCTTACTCTCTCGTACTTTATCTTCTCTCTATTTCTAACATTCTGTCCCAGTTTTGCTTATGTGAACTACATTAGCCAGTATATATTTTTAGTGTCTGCTTTGCCTGGTTCTTTTCTTCTTTCTGGGTCCTGTGTTTCTGCCATGCCCCATAGAGTAAAACCACATTTTGTTAACATCCTTAGAGGCAAAGCATGAAGTAAACAGAGAAAAGAAATACCCAACCCGTGCGAATCTAAACAGCAGTGAACAGAAAATCTAAACCCAGGCAGCAAGGGAATTTTCCTCATACCTGCGTGCAGGAAATGCAAGTCCCAAAGTCACATTTGCTGTTACCCTTTCCTGCTGACTCCACCCACAGTCATTCTGAGTGATTTTGCTCACAGCCCACCTCGTCACCTTGCGATTGGTAGGTGGGCAGATTTTTCTTAGTTCTTGGCCTGACTCCAAGTTATCTGCAATGGTAGGCAAGATCCAGGGAGGTAAAGATATTTTGCCCATTTCCTGTTTTCTGCAGTAGCTGAAGGTCAGTAACCTGCTGAGAGTCAGCAGTATAGACTACTAGGACAGTGAAGTCAAATATTCAAAGTCAAATCCCAACTCCTTTCTCCTTTAAAGATGCCGGAATTGACTCTGTGAGTTCCAGACGTCCATGAGCCCAAAGGGTGGGGAAAGCACAGGTACAACTGCTGTAGGAGAACAGTGAGGGGTGGTGGGATGCTGAGGAGTGTCCAGGGGACTACGTGCAACACAAAGCAAGCCTAACCTGGTGGACACCGATGGTACAGCAACCTCAGCGTGCCCACGGCCCCTTTGTCCCCTCTCTCTGGTAGCTCCATCAGCCTGAGTAACCCAGGAAAGAATGAGCTGACATTTCGACCACTTCCTTCACTTTCCCTCCACTGAAATTACTCCCTGCTGAGTCGGGTCGCAGCCTTCTGAGAGGGCGTGCAGTCCCTGTCTGCCTGACCAAAGCTATGGGTAACGCAGGCTCAGGTAACTGCGTGCAGTCTCCTGCTTCTCTGCTTTTCATTTTCTCTCAATTGCTCCCATGTGTCCCATTTTAGTAACTAATGAGTATTCGTGACCCGTTTGCATGACAGTTGGAGGATACCACGCAGAGACACGCGTCACCTGTTCTGATGCTATGTGCTTTTGGAAGTAGCAGAGTTTAGCCGGCCTTTCCAGGTGGAAAGCAGCCCTCCCATGGGCAGCTGTTTGCTAGAAAGGTCAGGACCGGGTCTGCTAGATGAATCCTCCAGACATCAGAACCCCCAAACTCATAAGTCACCAGAAAAAAATGGACTTTTTGCAAAAGAAAACCCCAGGAGGATGAGACAGGCTTCACTTTCAAACATGGTTTCAGCAGGTCTGCAGCAAGGTCAGACATGATTCTGAAAAATACTTAAGACAGTTGAGCCGCATACTGGGTAAGCACTATCCTGACAATAATCTAAGGCCCCATTCGCTTCTTAGTTCTACGGGCAAGTTTCACTGTGATCAGTCTCTTTCCCTCTTAGAAACATTCAGTGATTTGTGTTTATTGTGTATTTTGCCTTTCTCCCTGAATTTCTTATATTTTTCATCCTTTCAAAAAATAAAACTTGAGGTCCTGTGTTGCAACCGAAGGAGGCAGATGGCCTGCGAAGGGCAGATGTTTAGACCACTTCTCTTCGTCACTCTGTGATGTGTATTATGGGATGCTCTTCTACATTCCATGTCAGGGCCACTGATTTTTTTCCATATCATGCTTCTCAAATACATGACAATAACATTTATAATTTGCTGTCTAATTTAGAGTAAGCATTTAGAATAATTCCTTGTCCTATCACGATGATAACTAGGAGACAGAGTACCAAAGGAAGGAAGGCAGCAAGTCAGGAGTCAGAGCCTCTGGACCAGAAAAAGAGAGGAAAAATCGAAAGTAAGATCATGTTGGCTCTTTCTTTGAAAACATACACACATCACAAGATGTGCTTGAAATATTTTAGAGGCTGCTTATACTAACAGTGCTGAAATCTTTTGTCGGGCACTGTGATCTTCAACCCAGTTCACCTCTTGAAAGCATATCAGGGATAAGAAGTGAATGATGCCAGCAGTGACACCACCAGCCGGCCTGCTCTCTTCTCTGTCTCCCACCTTCAGCCTTGCTGCGACACTGCGGGGGCTTCTGGATGGATGCGGAAGTACCTTGTCCTTACTCCAGTCCAACTCCACATCTCTCTCTTTTTTTTCTTTTTCTTTTTTTATTTTAAAGTGGATAAAACCAAGGAAAATAAAACAAGATAAAACAAATCAAAATAAACCAGTATAAGTGATACAGGATTTTAAAACCTTACAAAATCAACAATAGTTACCATAATGCCTTTTGTCGTCTTTAGAATAGCTGCAGATACCTTTGGACATAGTAAAAATCAAACAGAACAGAATAGAATAGAAACAATAAAAACAGAACAATGAATGCAATAAAGGACTTCAAAACAAGCCAATAGTAAATCCAAAATGGCTACCATAATATGTCTTGAGATCTTTCAAATAGCTGCTCATGCCATCAGATTTAAAATAATCAAACAAAACAAAAAAGAATAACACCCAACTCAACAAAATAATGAAAATGATGTGGTTCCCTTGCTGGGATCGCTTCCTGGTGAGGCCTGGTTCTCTCCCTCTGCAGTCTGTGCCGGGCGCTGATTCACAGAGAGAGGCTGGGGTGTGACTGTCCCCACCCCTGCAGCAGCCCGTGCATGGTGCTGGTTTCCAGGCGGGGATCCCCTCCCGGTGAGCTCCACATCTCTTTTGCTTGGCCAAGAAAACTATGAGGTTCTTTCCTCATTCGTCAAATGTAAGGACACTGGGAACTTCCTAAAACATAACTGCTGACTAACAGGGGAAAAAGTAAATAATACCAAAATCTAAATGAGGAAAGTAATGCACAAGGATCAAATAAAGCCAAAAACTTACTATAGAGAAGAGGAAACTAATCTGTTTTCCTTATTTCATTCCAGGAAACAATCTACAGAGCGGACAAAGCCCAAATTAAAGTATAACCTTAAGTAGACTCTTTAAAATGCATAGTCTAGCAGTTCAGTTCTCACAATATTTCACATGTATTAGGTTTTAGCCTTAAGGCTCATGTTGGAGGTCATCTGTGTAATTTTCAGATATGCAACCATTTTTTGTGGGCTATTGGACTCCAGGATGGGTTTCTCAAAAGGAAAAGTAATGAAGTCTAAAGGGGTTTATAGTGTAGGTAGTAAAGATGGGGGGAAAATGGGAATACTTGGAATAGATGCCTCCACATGTATAGCTCCATCCTTCTCCAGAATAGATCCGGTCTTTCTCAGTTATTTAGTTACACAGAACGTTATAGAAAAAGAGTAAACCATTGGACCTTGAGGCACATAAAGAAATAAGCCCACTTTGTCGGATTATAGGATTATTTCTTAATAGAAAATTTAACACTGTCTCATGTATTTCTCCCTGTCTTTCATGTAAGATGAACAAGAAAGACAAAGTGAAGTTAAGGCACAGGGTTAGATTAAATATCTGAGCTCCCAAATGTGACTCAGGAGGTCCTAATTGTAACCGTAAACCATCTTTCTACCTTCTATGATGTTGAGGTTTCAAAAAACATAAAATTGAAGGAGGATGGATTTTCCTGTCAGAATTTAGGGGAGGTGGTTGTTGGAAGAACTACATATAGTATCTAGAGGGCAGAAGCTACTGAATTCCATGCTTTTTAGAGTTCAAAATTCTAAAATATTTTCATAAAAATTGGCTCCAAAATGCTGTGTTATCAATGACCCATTCTTGGTGTATGCTTATTACCTTATTACACATTCCACATATCTTTTAGAAAACACAGTATTGGAGAGCCATGGTGGTGGATTAGAGCTAGCAGCATTTATGAGATGCTTGGAGGATGCTCTACTTGGGAGGGGTGGGAGTGGCGGGGGGAATGAAAAACCTAGTCATGGGAAGGCAGCTTGAAGGACAAGCCCACCAGATGATAGATGATATCCAGTATCAGGGATGATTATAAAAAAGTGCACAGGGTCCCCTCTCAATCCCTGTACTGCCCATAGCTCAGCTCCCACAGATCCACCATCTTGGCAAAGCAGTTCCTTTCAGTAGGAAGCTGAAGGAAAAATACTGTTGAGAGCAGCTGGGCAGGGATGATCTGAATCCAGTCTGGCACGCACCAAGGAGTGCACTTGTCTCAGCACTTTTCCTACTGGGAGACGGAGCCCAGTCATGGAGATTTTGCAGGAGAGAGACCACCCAGGAAAGCACACTAAGGAAAGCCTGGGCCAGAATGTCAACCAGTGTGGTGTTTAAGTTCAGACTGATGAGTCCTAAGGACCCAAAGGAACAAGGGCTTGTGTCAGGACAGGGACCCAGGAATGGGTACGCAACTGAGACGGGTGTGAGTTGAGGGTGGAGAAGAGACACTGAAGCAGCATCACTGCTCCCAGCATCCCCTCAGAGGTTGCCGAGTTCTGTGTACACGGAGCATTCTGCCAGCTGCCCTGCCCACAGATGGCTCCTCTGTCCCATTGGCTTCTCCAGGCTGTTAAGGTTTATGCAGAAGGCCCCGGCCCCACCAACCTCTAAACACCACCAGATCCATGGAAAATCTATGAGAGTCACAGACAGAACTTGGAGCTGGCAGAGTTACAGGGAGAAGTGGCAAGGCCAGTGGGAGTTGCAGGGTGCGTTCTCCTAGCGTGGCCTGGAGGGTACAGACATAAGCAGCTGCAGGAATCTCCACGGAGGGAAGGGGACAGGGGTTGACAAAGCCCTCCCAGGAAATCAGTGGAGGACCAGGTGTCTGACCAGTCCTGCTCCATCTTCCCCACTGTCTTGACTACTTTTCTAATTGCTGGGACAAAATACCCAATACTGGCGCCAAGAAGCTCGGTGTTTGCTCATTAAGGAAAACGGGGAGGGGGCTGCGGCCGGACGTGCCGAACACGTCGTCGGGTGAAGCAGGCCGAGCTGGCAAGGCTTGCAGCGGAGGGGACAAAGCATTCTTGCGGAAGCTACGGAACAGCCAGATTTCGGTTCCAGTTAACAAGTAACCTGCTTTGCAGCCAATTCTGCGAAGGAATTTTCCTCCCGAGCCAGGCAGGCCTCAGCAGAGACGTTATCTCCTATCTCGGCCCCGTGGTATCCCAGCCCATCTAGCTGAGCTCACCCATCGCTGTTGATAATCAACTGTTAGTCCGTCATCAGCGGCCTGCTTTCATGAAGATAGTACGGGGTCCAGCCAGACTCGCTAATTAAACTAGAAGCCAATTTAGGGAAGTCGCCTCTCCACAGCCTGCAGGGCCTGTGGGCAGCACAGCCACACTCGGGCCTGGGGGCGACAGCGTGGCGTCCTCCACAGCTGAGGTTTGGCCCTCTGCACACCGAACCCCTGCCACGGAGGCCAGAGCGGCACATCAAAGCCCGAAGCACAGCAAGTTCTCAGAGTTCAGATTCTTTCCCGATTCCCTGTAGGGAGGTCAAGAATACAAACATCTTTGGCTGCTACAGCGGGAGAGAACATGAGTCCATCAACAGAACAAAATAAGAGCCAGCAGATAGGGACCTGGTTGACTTATTTTGTGATTATTGAGAAACATGTACCTTAGTGCCTTTGACCACATTTGTCAGTGAAGGGTAGAAAACACACAAGGTGCAGTCGTTTTGATGTTTTGTCAGCACAAAATCTGATTCCAAAAAGATTAAAAGCTGTTTTTCTAGTTATTTTACTAACTATAATTTATACAATAAATCTTTAGTATGCTGGAATCTTGTAACAATTAACCACGACCTTTATGTTTCCCTTTTTTAAAGCTATGAACCAGAAATGTAACGTTTGCTGTAGTCTGTTAAGATTTATGAGTCACTTAGACTTCAATTAAATTTCTTAGATATTTCCTTTCCAGACTGAAGAGAATGTGCGTAAAGTGAGCTGATATTTTGCATCCCAGGATGTACTTCAAATGGCCCTGCAGAGAACCGTGAGTCTAAACGAAAAATGGAAAGGTTGGTATTTCAGTTGGCCTCCATTTCACTGTGTCAGAGTAAGATATGATATTCCATGGCCAGTGTCGGCAAATAATAAAAAAAGAAGCACCTCTGGATTCAAGCAAGCCCACCAAAGGAGCAGAGGGATTGTAATATATGTTTTATGAATATTTCTGTAAATAAATCAACAAGTCACTTCTTTCTTCTTATAGTGCATGGAAGCTCTTCATTCCAGAAAATAATCTGGCCTGCTGGTTGAAAGGATGTGAGTGCTCCTTTTCAGCTGTCACTCTTTGCTTCTCCTCCCATCAGAGCTGTATCTACGGTGGGCTGGCGGGGTGCTTCACCCCCGGACAGGCGATAAGGGAGTGCTTTGCGTGTTGAACATTGAAAAGGAATAAACAATAAAATCTTTTACTATCATTATATACTGACAATTCCAAACAGCTTCAGTGATACTACTACACTTCAAAAAAGTAGCAACAACTCTCTTGTTGTCCAAGGGTTAACCAATTGTTTCGGTTACTGAAATCCAACAATACACATGAAAGCTGAATATAGCTACTTTGTAAATTATTATTCTTCAATGAACATTGCATTCTACATGGAAATAATTCTAACTCCCAGACCCACGTGGGCTCAGCTACACATGTTTATTTCAAGAATAAGCTGCCACGCCTTCTTCACTTTTATAATCACGGTGCTGTAATAGTGTGGTTTGAATCTGTGCTTCAACCCAGACTGAATGGTGCAGCCAGACTGGACATAGGAGCTGAACTGAGACAAGCTCCAATAATTCACAGGCATCACAAGCTTTGGAGAATTTTACCAAATATGATAGAAACTTAAAATGAATGTTTTGACGAAGCTCTTTTTTTGGCAAGGGAGTGTTTTTGGAGATGTGGGTCTCACTATGGAGCTCAGGCTGGCCTTGAAATTGAGGCAAGCCTGTTCCTCAGTTTCCCGGGGACCGAGATTGTAGATGTGTGCCACCATGCCCCACTTGATGAAGCCCTTTCAGTGGAATTTTTTAAACTGCAGAAATATTTGAAAACCTCTAGAAACAAGGTCATAGTTCTTTGATTTCTGGACTTTATGGTGCAATGGCGTCATGGTGGAGTGGGACATACACATGGCTGCCCCATGGGGACCACTGCTCCTGGGATGGTAAACTCTGAGCACTCATAAGGAATTAAAGAGGTGAGTTTAAAATAAAGGAAAGTGATTTATTTGGAAAAGGGTGGAAACAGAGAGGATAGACAGCTTCTCTGGATGAGAAGGGGACATTAGAAAGGCAAATATCCCCAAGTCCTTGTCCTTGGTTTCTTTTATTTATGACTAGTGATTTTTCTCATTCTCCACCTGGGCACCTGGAAGTTGCTGCCATCTGATTGGCTGTCTGGCTGCCTATATTTTTGGGGCCATATGATTTTTTGTGTGTGATGGATAAGTTGGGGGATGCCTTATAGATAAGTACCTTAAAATTAATGATTAACTAAAGGGAACATGTGTATCTGGTGTAGTAATACAGTGATGCTAAAGTGAGAATGTATATCTACCTGTATAGGTGTGTGCGTCTTTTACACGTTAAAGGAGAGTCTCTGGGTGCCTTCCCCTGTCTCCTCTGCATTTTATCAGAGGTGGGTGAGGGGGGTCTGGTTACCCTGATCTATTAGGTTTTGGATATTTATGTGTGTTTTGTTAACTCTTTTTGATAAATTTTGTTGGCATTTGTGTTATCTGGTGCCTTTTAGGTTCTGTTTTTTTTTTTCTCTCTCTCTCTCTCCTTTGTTTTTGTAATTGTTGTAACTGTAAAGTTTAACTGTAGAGGCAAAATTTACTTTTAGTAAGATTTTCTATTAATTCTTTCTTTTTTTATTTTAAAGAGGATAAAACCTAGGAAAATAAAACAGGATAAAACCAATCAAAATAAACCAGTGTAAGTGATACAGGACTTCAAGACCTTATGAAATCAACAGTAGTTACCATAATGCCTTTTGCTGTCTGCAGATACCTTCGGACATAATAAAATCAGAACAGAACAGAATAGAATAAAGACAAAACAATGAATGAAATAAAGGATTTCAAAACAAGCCAATAGTAAATCCAAAGTGGCTACCATAATATGTCTTGCAGTCTTTCAAATAGCTGCTCATGCCATCAGATTTAACATAATAAAACAAAATGAAAGAGAATAAAACCCAACCCAACAAAACAATGAAAATGATATGATTTCCCTGCCAGAATCGCTTCCAGTGAGGCCTGGTTCTCTCCCTCTGCAGTCCACGATTGGCGCTGACTCACAGAGAGAGGCTTGGCTGTGGCTGTCCCCACTCCTGCAGCAGCCCGTGCATGGCGCTGGTTCCCAGGTGGGGATCACCTCCCCTGTATTAATTCTTTTTTTTTTTTTTTTTTTTTGTTTTGCGGCACCGGGGATTGAACTCACAGCCTTGCGCCTGCCAGGGCAGGCGCTTAAGCCACTGAGCCAAACTCCCAGCCCTGGTTTTTTTTTGAGGCAGGGTCGCACTATGTAGCTCAGGCCGGCCTTGCGCTCACGTTGTAGCCCAAGCCGGCCTCGAACTCACAACGCTCCGCCTACCTCAGCCTCCCGAGTGCTGGGATTAAAGGCGTGCGCCACCACGCCCGGCTTCCCCTGTATTAATTCTTAATAACACCTATCCTTTCCATGATTAGACACTGCCTTTCCCCACAGGGAATCTCTGCTAAATATCTATACTTTAAAGGCTTTCTATCTGTATATTCTTTTTTTTTTTTCATGAATGCCTATATAACATGCATATATCAGAAGAGTCAGAATTTTAAAAATGTTAATTTCCTTTAAACTAAGTTTTAGATTCAATAAAAATCAAATCAGGGTTATAGTTAGTTTATATGTGTGCTTATATGTATGTGTTTGTTGGGGGTGGGAATCAAAGGGTTGGGGGAGAGGAGAGGAGAAGAAAGGGATACTTTAAAAGATTATAAACAGCTGGAGATTTAGCTCAGTGGCACAAGCACCTGCCTGGCAGGCACAAGATTGTTGGATCCCTGGTTCCAAAAAACAAATAAATAAGATTATAAACAAATATATATGGTAATTCAGAGTACCAAGTGTAGGCAATATAGTCTTAATAAGAAGAAAAATGTAAAAGAACTTACTTTTCAATATTGCAACCATTGTCAAGTTTCTATCATCCTGCTTTGTAAACCTGCAATGTTACTGTTGTGCATTTACTCTAGTCGTTTGTTGGTTTCTTTTGCTTGTTGTCTTTGTTATATATGTCTTTTTTTTTTTCTTTGCTTAAATAAAAAAAAGAACTTACTTTACTGGACATTATTATTTATTATATGCCTAGAAAAATTAAGTTACTGTAGTATAAAAGTACACCCTCACATCCAAAAAACAGCAACTAGTGCAAGTCTCAAAAAAGCTGCATCTTTAAAATAAGTCAGGTGGCCATATATTGGAACACAAAATGTATCAACGATAAAGGAATAGACTAATACTTAGCATTTGTTAAAATTAAAAACCTGTTTAGCAAAAGATAACTGTAATTGACAAATAGTCAAATTAAGGTTAAAAAAACGTTGCATATGCAAGTCTTTGTGTGTGTGTGTGTGTGTGTGTGTGTGTGTGACTGAAGATTTGAAGAGTGATTTTAAGCTTTCTTTAATCTGATTAAAGGGGGACTTGCCCACTCTAAGCCAGATAACAGGGCAAGTCTTCACTTGTATTTTGATAGTTTGCAGCAGAATCAAAGCCAAATCATATTCTGAGAGATAAAGGATTCCACTTTAGTTTTCTATTTGAAACAATTCTCAAATTCCACTTCCTGTTTGCCTCCTAATTTACACATGGCCCCAAATTTCACAAACTTTATAGAGAATAAGATTTTCTGTCCTGAAGGGATTTTTTCTTTATTTTTATCTAATAGTACTATTGAAAAAAATATGATAAATTTAGTTCAGAAATCAAATTGACTTTCATTTGTGTTTCTGGAATTGATCTAGCAACACTTTATTCTATAAAATAAAATAGGCATGACAGAATGATTGTGATAGGTTCTGCTAGCCTGGGGCTTAGCATCCCCCCAACTTGATACCAGACCCAGAGAAACAACTTAGCTCTCCAAGAGTAAACTCCAAGTTTTCCTTCTCATTCCAGAGATAAACCTCCCACTCCCTTTTGCACCTGCACCAAGCCCTCTCCAATCCCAAGACTCCACAATCCCCCAAGCCTCCACCCCCAGACCCCAATAAATCATTCTGTCTCCTGCTTTACACAAGCAGATGCTCCCTCAAATCACCTGTCAATATGTCATTTTGCCCACCTCCCCAAACTCCTCCCCCAGCCAAAGTTGATAAAGGTAACTACACTCCTGCATTTTTGTTGAGAGCTTTACACCCCCCGCCCCGCCCCTAAAGCTCTCCCATGCCCTCCGCATTAAAGGCCTCCTCCTTATCTCTCTCGCTCTTATTTTTTCTGCGCCGGTTCAGATTTAGTGACTTTAAAATAGTCAAACAGATTGGTTTTCTAAGGTGGGAATGAATAGAATAGGTATCCTCTTGGGACAGGAGATGGGGAAATTCTTGGACTCTAGTTCATTACCAGTTACCCACTAAATGTGAAGATATGACCTTTCCCACTACACCCCTTTGCTAACAAATCATGGAATCCACTCTCCCC
>RJWM01030332.1:0-23469 GCA_004363535.1 Dasyprocta punctata
GAAGCGTTTGGAAGTGCTGTTTATTCAGTGGTGCACATATACATTCTCAATGCATTACTGACCCCTGCCCACTCTGCTTCTGCTTCAGCCTCTTATGATGCATTATCCAAAGGCTCATGATCCAGGCCCAGGGCTGGGGATATAGCTCAGTGGCACAGTGCCTGCCTGGCAAGTGCAAGGTCCTGAGTTTGATTCCTGGTACAAAAAAACAAAAAAACAAAAAAAACCAAACAGATCTAGGCCCAGTAGTTCATTAAGGGCACATGCAGTCTGGAAAGAATCTTTTTGCTTTCAATCCTGACTGGCAGTCAGTAACTTATTTTAACTTTTGGAATCTTTTGTGAACATCTGACTTCAGGCAACCTCCATGACTCCACCCTGTGAAGCTGGTCCACCTTCCTAGCTCTCCTGTTCTCATCCTTGAAGGACGGAGCCTCTCTCTTGTGTAGTTCTTACCAGTGGACCCTGCTGCTCACACTTCTTGAGAATCTTGTGTGGGTTTCTGAAAAACAGGCTCCACCCAACACTGAAAGCTGCTGCCATATCAAAGATTTAACAGGGGACTCCAGACTACATAGCCGTCTATTCTTCATTACTTCCTTCCAGTAAGCTGGTTTCAGTGTAATCATTATGTACCGAAACATGTACCATACTAACAGAAATAAAATTTCTTTAAAAGTAAGCTGGTTTCACTAGGCATGGTGGTGCACACCTGTAATCCCAGCACTTGGGAGGTTGAGGCAGGAGGATCACCATGAGTTCAAGGCCAATCTGCACTACATAGTGAGTTCAAGACCAGCCTGATCTTCATAGGGAGACCCTTTCTCAAAAAACAACAACAAAAAGAAAAGAAAAAAAAGTAAACAGATGTCATAAATGACTTAAGTATTTGCATAGGCTTTTCTGCTAGCCTCACGCATCTTAGAATACTTTCTCTTTGTCTTCCTCCCTGTGTCACATCAAAAGCATTTTAATATCATCTCTGTTTTGAGTCTCCAGTGATCACCTCTTTCCAGTTTTCTATTTCACTTATAGATGTTACCATACCACCTAGCACTCAGCAGGTGTCATTTTTTATTATTTCATCCATATCAGTCTTGATTCTCCTCATGAGATTGTAAACTCCCTTGAGATCAAAAAACTGTTTTAAGAGCCGGGTGTGGTGGCGCACGCCTTTAATCCCAGCACTCGGGAGGCTGAGGTAGGCGGAGCGTTGTGAGTTCGAAGCCGGCTTGGACTACAAGGCGAGTGCAAGGCTGACCTGAGCTACACAGTGCGACCCTGCCTCAAAAAACCAGGACTGAGAGTTTGGCTCAGTGGCTTAAGCGCCTGCCCTGGTAGGTGCAAGGTTGTGAGTTCAATCCCCGGTGCCACCAAAAAAAAAAGTTTTAAGTGCTTCTTTTGTATTCCTTTTGTCTCTATCAATAATAAGTAATAAGTCTCTATCAATAAAGTAACCCTTGACAGTAATCTTTGTGACATAATAAAAAAGATAGAATTTATTGAGAACTTTAGTGGAGATAGATAAGACTACACACCATATACAGTACCCCATTTTGTTCTCACAGCAGCTCTGTGAAATGGTAGCTATTATTGTAGCCCTTTTACAGTTTGATACTTACAGGAATAACTAGTGAAATATGGAGGTGGAGGGGATCTGTCTAACTTCACTGTCCATGAATGTAAATTACTACATTTCACTGTATCTGTATATTTTTACCTGGGGAACAAAATTTGGACAAGTAATAACCATTTTAGGAGCCTGCAGTTTGTTAGGGGGACTTACTCATTACTTTTGTCAACACTCGTCAGTATCTATTTAATCTTTAAAATGAAGCATTTCTATAAAGATGGTGAAAGTGGCCAGATGGTGACTCCAAGCAAGCAGGAAAGACAGATAGAAGTCCACAAATACGAGTTGATTTGCCCATTTATCCTCTCTTTAATCCATGCACTTGAAACCTGATTTCTGCTCCTACCAGAAGTCTCGTGAAGCCACTCAAGGTCCCACTGGCATTTTCTCAACTTCCATATTCTTTGACCTCTGTGTAACACTTCCTGTTGTGACATCCTGTTCCCTTTTGAGCCTCTGTCTTTCTTCATTTGGTTGTGTTCTGCTGATTTGCAGGTTATTGCTCTGATGATGCTTTCTTTGATACTGTCTGATGCTGATGGGTTTTTTTTTCCCCCTAAATGTAAGCATTTCCTAAGGTTCTGCCCTTGACCCTCCTTTCTCCTTTAATCTCTCATTTGGCGATGTCATCCTTTTTCATGGTGTTAGCTATCATTAGTATGTAGAATACTTTCAAAACTACTGCTTTGACAATCCAGTCCTCTCCCCAAAGGCTTCGGTCCCACATTTCCAACAGCCTATCAAGTAGTTTCACAACCTGTTTGTCCTGAACCACACATCCTAGGTTCTGTCACACTCTGTTTCTCCCCTGGGGACACTATTCTTGAATGACATAAGTGTGCTCCAAATGAACTTTGACTCATCCTTCCTGCTGATCCTCTGAAGGGTCAGTAGTTTCCTACACGTGTAGATTTATGTACCAAATATCTCTTGGCTTTCTCACTTTTCATTGCCACAAATTTCATTGCTACCTGCTTGTTGTCTCCAGAGAAACAGTTCTAACCTTCAATTCTCTACTCAAAACTTTTAAAGATGTCAAGTGTTAGGAAAAAAGGAAAGGAGGAAAATAAAAAGAAGCCTCCTAAGCTGAGCACTCCAAGCCCCAGCCTTCCCTCCTTCCTTCCTTCTTTGATCTACCAAACACAACCAACAGACCCACTGCCACTAGCCAAATGTTCTCTTTTAAACACATATGTATTTGCCTCTCTTTTCCATTTGCATTACAGTTATTAGTGTCCATGTTTTATCTCTGAGACTAGACATCAGTGATTGTCAGCCTATTCACCTTAATATCCCCACTATGCTAGCACTGTGTTTTGACACATAAAGATACCCACTGAAGTATTGTTTTAAACACTGAATAAAGAAGTATGAACTTGCCCAGCATAAGAGGTAAATAGGTAAAAACTTGCCTTAAAAAAATAAACAATAAGGGTCCCTATTACATTCATGTTTGGTGGACTTCCTTTCTTTTTGTTTCTGTGCCTTAGATAGTCCATTCTTTTGTCAGGGATCTGCTTTTGGGGATCTGATTTAGGCAAGAAGCAGTTGCAGGGCCTCATCTTTAAGGTTGATCGTTACTGTGACCTTCTAGATCTTTTGGTCCCTGATTGTTTCCGAACAACTCACTGTATTCTGTAATGACTTCAGTCTTTTGCTGAGTGGAGACAGAAGGCAACTTGCCCTCCTGAGTGTTTCTGGCAGTTTATAGCCAAGCCATCCATAGCGGTATACTCCCTCAGCAGAACAGCTGCAGCCAGTCTCAGAGACAGAATCTGTCTTCAGCCACAGTCTTCTCAGCCTTTCCTTATAAATACAAATGACTCTTTCAGATTGACATGATGCAAAAATTGTACGGTAAAAATTTCAGAATCTTTTTGAAGAATTTCTCTTTTTTTAAACATGTTAGAGTTTAATAAGCTTAATTAAAATGTTCTTTAATAGATTTTTTGGGTTTTTCATTCGTTTTTCTTTTTTGTCTTTTTGAGACAAGGTCTCACTGTGAAGTTCAGGGAGGGCTTAAACTCACTTTGTAACCCAGGCTAGCCTTCAATTTGCAGTAATCCTCCTGCCTTAGCTGCTTGAGTACTGGGATTGCAGGTGTGCACTACCATGCCCAGTCCAAATAGGCATATTTTTTAGTAACTTGAATTTTTAGCTGTCAAATAAAAATTTATCAGTTCAGCTTATTAGCTTTCTTCATTCTGCTTTGAGTGATTCTGTTGTCCTCTCACACAATGGGAAGATCTCTTATGATAATTATAAAAATACTGTAATGGCCAGCATTTGTTGGGCACCTATTATGTGCCAGGCACTGTTGCTATGTTTTACCTATGCTGTTCATTTAGTCCTCACAATAGACCTGTGCAATCAGTGATATTATGACTCACATTTTACAGATAAGAAAATTGAAGCACAGAGAGGATAAATAATTTGGGTTAGGTCACATTGTAAGTATTTAGGTGAGCTCTAAATCCTACTCTTGTTTTGTTTTGTTTTGTTTTTTGGTACCAGGAATTGAACTCAGGACCTCATGTTTGCCAGGCAGGCACTGTGCCATAGAGCTATAACCCTGGCCCTAAGCCCTAGTCTTATTGTCTATTCTTTATCTACCTCTTTGTTCTATGTACTACATGTCAGTTCTCTTCCAATTTTTCTGATACTATCAAAGGAACTTTCACAGATATCTTTTTTTTTTAACTCTTTTAACCTTGTTTGTCCTCACTGAGAAAAAAAGAAATTTGTTTTTGTTTAAGTTCCAGCAACAAAACATGATCCAGTCTCTATTGTGAAAGGGCATTTCCAGAGACTGTACTATTTAGAAGGAATTTAGGAAATAGGATTTCTTAACTGATGAGATGTGGAGAAAGGAGAGAGGAAGGGGGAGTAGAGGGGAAAGGAAGGAGACGATTCAAGGATTCCAGGGTTTGGGCCTAAGAAATTAGATGGAGTTGCTTTCAATTGAAAAGGAAGAGACCTTAGGTAGAGCCCATTTGGAACAAAAGATCAAGAGTTCTGCCTTCTGCTGTCATGTAACTTTGAAATTCTGAAACCACACTGGGTATATTCTAGGATTGAGCATACTAGTGAGGATAATAGGAGCCAGGTCTTTCATTTTTAGAAAAGGGAGTGACAAATTTAGAAAGGGGGAAGACCGAAACAAACCCTTTGTTGGATGAGAATTAGAAATATCATTGTGAACTCATGGTTTTTAATACATATGGATAGAAATTGATACACAGATACATTCTCAAGTATATTTTCTTATCTCCATCACTGAGAAAGCAAAAATAATAATAATAATAATAATGATAATAATAACTTTACCTTTAGTGACAGTGAGTTTAGGATAAGGGTTTAGGCTGAAGAAATAAAATCTGGAGTCTCCATTTTTAAAATGGCATTTAATACTGTGAGAGTTGGCAGGATCACAAGGGCATGAGTTTAAGAAAACTAAAACCAAAGACTAAGCCCTGGATCAATCCAATGTTAAATTAATTTACATCTCCCTCAGTCATGTTCTTGACTTTACTTTTAGTCAGCTGTCCAACTGGGTGAAGAACTTGGAATTTATTTAAAAGAAACATGTGAAGAACGGTCAAAGGATGGAATTATTTTATGTTTGCTGCTTATCTCCAGCATTTGATGATTCTTTCATTTTTCCAGAAGTTTTTGTATCTGTTTGCCAGCGGGTTGTTCACAGAGACTGTGGTTTAGAAAGTGAAGTCATCTCACAGGGCAGACAGCAGCTGAGTAGAGAGAAGTCTGCCTATCTCACTGCAGGGCAGAACCTTGGGAGTCAAACAGTTTTCCATTCAAATCACAGCCAAACTTCTTGGTGTGAAATTAGCTGTATCTCACAAGCTCATGTCATCAGTTTCCTTGTGAAAAACAGCTGGGCTGCCTGAGATAGAAACCTCAGGCCAGCCATTGGTTAGAACTAAAAGAGCACCCTTGGTTTTCTGTTTAGTGTTCATGCCTTACTGTCTGCCCGTTTGAAGGGCATTGGGGTTCACATGTTTGTACTTAATTTGAATGACCCAGAGACTTTAGCAGTTAGCATGATAGATTCCCTTTCCTCTGGAGTGTTGGATCACATGTGTTTTGCCTCTGATCAATCTGCTTGTTTGAAATTAATGGCAAAGGTAATATCTAATGTTGGCTCTTACCTTTGACAGGAAACTAGAAATAAAACTACTTTTCACCTGCACAGAGATTTCCCACCAGAGAATTCCATGTGTCCATTGGTACCTACACTGTGCCCTGGAAATTATTTCTGTACTCATCTTCCAGGAAACGTCAATCTCTTACTAACTAATAATAAGCATATCTGTACCTTGTAAAGCACTTTGCAGCCTACAGGCATTTATATATCCATTATTTCATTTAATTTTGACAGTAGCTTAGGATCATATACCACCAGTGAGCAAGAGGGATTGGGGTAGACAGTACCTAAGTTCTACACTGACCAATTGAAGAAATACAGTTTTACTGATCACACAATCCAACACGGTTTCTCCAGCATTATGTAGGAAACCTTTCACACAAAAGACAGAGGAGATTAAATAATTTTAAAAACCTATAGGAAGTAGAGGGGTCTCAATGTCATTTGTCTTTAGAAATGTACCTTTTTATTGCTTTGGTTGTGGTTGTTGCTTTGGTTTTTTGGAAACAACAGAAATTGTATGGACTGACTTTAACCCTAACTATTTCATGTGCTGCATAGGATTATTCTGGTTGTTATATAAATAGTGGAGATGGAAGCAATGTTTTCTTGTCATCAGCAGCAATAAAACTCCTTGGGAAAGGGGTTCTATCATTTTAACTGTTAGAGTCTCTAGCTCGCTCAAAATAAATCCAAATATGCAAACCCCAGTGCCCTTCACATTGAGACAGCAGGGCATGAGCGCTAAACATAAAACAAGGGGGTGCTCTTTTGGTTCTGATGACTAACAGTGGGGGCTGGCCAGAGGTTTCTATCCCTGGTAAGCATCTTATAGATTACAGGAAAGAAACTGTTACTGTTAGATTTCAGCAGTATAAAGACTTAACAATAGAAACTAAGCCCAGAAGGAAAAGTCACTCACTCTGACAGGAGAACTACATCAAGAAAGCTCAGGGGACAGGTGACAATAGACAAGGAGACAGTTTCTTGTATGGAAAAAGACTAGGTTCTATCAGCACTTCTAGCTTCCTGGGTCATTGCCAGCAGGTATCCTGAAGGGAATGTGATAAACCACAAGAGATGTTGGTAGTATTATATCCTTTACAATCCTACTGCACACTAGGAGGTTTCTTTTGAACTTGATCCATTTTACTTCCCAAGAACCAGAAAACAGGTTTTCTTGAGAAATCTCAATAGTAGAATTTTGGGGTGTGATTGGGAAGAAGAGTGGGCAAAAAATATGACAAAAAGGAAGGCTGGCTGGTTTTAGAAACTTAAAGATCTGTAAAACATAGCAGTTCAAGTATGATGAGAACCAGATAAAACTTGAGAGTTATACTCTAGACCTTTGTCATCACAGGAGTCATTTTCTCTCACATCACAGCTGCGGTCTTCTGGTAAGGTTCCCTATGTCTCTGCCCTTGGAAGCTGGGAATCAGCTGCCTTCTTTTTCTTTCTATGTGTCATGTCCAGAGAATACCAAAACAGTTCTTACTCACATCTGTACATTCTAGTTTAGTGGTTTTCATATTGGCCCCACGTTGTAATTATTAAAGAAAGCTTTAAAGAACTATTTATGCATGTACCATTTTTAAAAGATCTGCACCTGATTTTAATGAGTAGCCAGGGTTGTTAATGTTCAAGAACAATGTTTACCAAACTTTAATGTGGAAATAAATCATCTAGTGGGACTTGTTAAAAAGTGATTCTGATTTCAATCAGTTCAGTATAGAGCCCAAGATTCTACATTTTCACCATAGCAAAATTCTGAAATAAATTAAGTAGCAAAATTATGAAATAATGGCTCTCAAACTCTGGGAGCTTAAAAAAAAAAAACACTGGTGGTCTCCTTATAAATTAAGTCTGCTGGGCCACCTCTGCAGACCCAGTTTCCAGACCAGTTCCTGTGAACTGAGAACCCAGGCTTCACACACACACACACACACACACACATCAGCCTATGGCTCCAGTTTCATCACAGTAGACCAAGATGTGAGGCCCATTATAGCATCTGCCTAGCCTCTGTAGACTCAAGCTTAAGGTCCAGTTCAGTAGTATGTCAACCCCAAGGACTTTATGTTCACACCAGCCCTTGCAAACACATGTTTCAGACCCACCCCTATGATTTCATGTATAATTCCTGCCCACCTACTGATCCAGCCACTGAGCCACCTTACCCAATAACTCCAGCAGCAAACCCAGCTATGGACCACACCAGACAGTCTGTGTAGTCTCTTTGTGGGTTAACTGATGAAGGGCTCTCCTGACAAAAAGCCATCTACAATAACTGAAAAAGGTGTTGAGTTTTGGTGTATACTTGTAATCCAGCGTTTTGGGAATCAGGCACAGCAGAGTTGCACATTGTAGATCAGCCTTGGCAACTTATCAAGACCCTCTCAAAATTTTAAAAGGACTGGAGATATATCCCAGTGCTAAAGGTCTGGTTTCAAAAAGTAATTGATTTAAAGAAATTCACTTAACTTCAAGAAAATACAGAAAAGCTTACATTGGAGCCTCACGGGTCCCATGGAAGAGCAGAGTCCCCCCCCGCCACCTCCTCCATTGACACTGTTGTCTCAGAGACCCAGTAGAAGAGGAGGAGACTCTGCCGTGCCATATAATAATTAAAATATCAGAAATCCAACACAGGAACAGAATGTTGAAAGCTGTTAGTGAAAAAAGATCACCTATAAAAGAAAATCCATCAGAATTACAATAGACTTCTCAGTACAAATCTTGAAGGCAAGGAGAGCTTGGAGTAAAGTGTTTCAAGTCCTAAAAGAAAACAACTTCCAATCCAGTTTGATATAACCTGCAGAATTCTTTCAAAATTGATAGAGAAATATGATATTGCCATGATAAACAGAACCTAAAGAAACTCATTATCACCAAATCAACACTCAAAAAAAAATTATCAAGGACATCCTAGAAAAAGGCGAGACTAACAATGACAAAAGGTCCAATAGAATGAATGCATCAGCTAGGACAGGCAATTAAATAGCAGAGAAACAAAGTAAAACAGCAATAATTAAAGAATACAATGACAGAAATAAGTCAGTACCTTTCAATTATAACTATCAGTGTAAAGACTCAATTTGCCAATCAGAATCCACAGATCAGCATAGAAACAAAATCCAGTGATGTGCTATGTACAAGAAAAAAACTGTAACATTCATAGACAAAAAAGCAAAGGATAAAAAACAGTATTTCATGCAATGGGAACCCCAGAACAAGTAGACTTTATGCCAAAGCTGATCAAAAGAAAAAAGAGATGTCACATGTTAACAGAACTATTCAATGGGAAGAGATAACAATTACAAACATATATGCACCAAGCCATGGTGCATCTAACTTATTAAAACGAACACTAATGGACATAAAAGATCAAATAAACATCAACATATTTCCTTATTTGGACTAATAGGAAGATGGTGAAATGGTAAGCAGTAAAAAATCAACCTCTCCAAGACTCAGAATCGAGACACTGGAAAATAACTTGGGGAATAATAGGAGGGAGGTGGATTCCTGGGACCAAGGAAGGATCTGAACATTGGAGCCCAAGGAAGAAGTGAAGAGACAGACCACAACTCAGAAAAAGGAAGTGGAAAACTACACTTTATCCCCAGCTTGTGGCTCACAGCTCATGGTGTAAGAGAAGAGGGTCAAAACAGCACTACAGCAAAGGCAAGTGAGTCCAGGGGCTTCCAGAGAGAAACACACCAGTGGAACAGAGCAGTGGATGCTGTTCACTGTAACAGCTGACAAGTCACTCTAGTCCAAACTGTGTCCCTGGACTAGGTGCCTGGCCAGTTGCCATTTTAAGTGGGGGCTGGCTGAACTCAGGATTTGGAGAACCCGTGGGTCAGCTTCATCTCAGAGCTCCCGGTATTGAAATCCCACACTGACTGGGTGCAGGACAACTGAGGGAAATGTCCATGGGCAGGGAGCTAACATCAGACTTGCAAGAGACATCCATATGTTATAGGCTGAACGACCCAGGCTCCAACTCCACAACCAAAGCCAAGGATCAGCCTGAACAACTGTGGAGTTGAAAGCACCAGAATTGGCACCCCAGCCTAGTCCTATTGCAGGCTCTCTGGGATTATACTGTCTCCTTTGTCTACCAGTGACACCAGACACATACCCTAAATTGGGTAGTATAATAAAACCATGGACCCCAGAAGGAAACCACAGGCTTTAAATCACAGAGAACTGTCCATCTGTCCCTGTCTGTCTCTTCCTTGCTTTTGGTTTTTCCCCTTTTTCTTGTTTTTGCTCTTTCATGAGTGTGAACAGAGTTTTTAGTTTGTTTTGTTTTGTTTTGCTCTTAGTTTTGTTTCTATCGTCTTTCTTTCCTGTCTTTTTCACCAGTTTCCTGAAGCTTGGGTAATCTTTGTCCTTCAGCTTGCTTCTAATCTCCTCCTCCACCTCTACCTCTGCCGCTGCCTCTGCCTCCACCTCCTCCTCCTCTTCTTCTTCTTTTATTTCTCTATTTTTTCTTCTTACACCTTTTAAATTTTCTACCCTGAGGGTAAAATCACTGTACTGAGTGGATATTTACTTTATATAATTTTCTGATTTGTTTTAGATTTGCTTGTACAACTATGAATCTTGGTTAACCTATGGTTAAAGGTGGAACGTTAAAAATTATCACGGTTTGTCATTTTCTAGACCATTCTTGGTGCTATTGTTACTACTGATTTTACTATATTAGCTAATGTGATATAGTTGTTGTGATCTATTCTTCTTCTATTCCAATACTGAGATTGTCTGGAGGTCATAAACAATACTGTAGGCTAGTACCAAACAACTGGGTGCTAGGCCAAACAAGCAGCAACCTCTTATCTCTAATGAATTGAAGATACAAGATCTTGGGACAGATTCAAAAGACTGATACAACTAGAAGATATTTCTGAAAAGTAGTTGTTTCAAAAACACATTGCAAGTTCGGTGTAGTGGTATGCCTGTAATCTCAGCACTCAGGATCATTCATATTCATTAAAAGATAAATTCCCATTCAAATGAGATTGTCTCAAGTATGTAAGACATTATTGTTTTTTAGGCTTCCTTGGTGAGTCCATTGGATAGTTTTGGGAGCCTTAGTTCTAGATCTATACTGTCTACTAACTGCTAACCACAGACGAGTACTTAAATTTAATTAAAATTAAATGAGACTAAAAATTCAGTTGCAACAAATACTCTCAAAGGAGAAGTCTTATTTCTGAAAACTGTTACATTATCTTAGTTAAAAGAAATCAAATTTGATCTATAGGGAGATCACATTATAATAGTTAATTGTTTTATTTCATTTCATAGTAGTTAATTTATTTCAAACAACCCTGTTCTTCCATTATCTTTGTAGAATCTTCTTTTTGGTAATGTGAAATAATGATTTGGTTGATCATAAATGAAGAAACCTGTAGAAGAAGGTGTATAAGTAAGTTGTGGAGAAAGCTAAAGCAGCTTTTTAAATTCTAAGTGTTTGTTGGCATGTGTTTATTAATGTTAACATAATAAGCAAATACTTTATCTCTGAGCTATTCCCAAGCTGTAGGATTTTTTTTTTCTTTTTAGAATTCACAGCCTTTCTCTCAAATGGATAATTCAACACCCGCAGCAATGTCCAACGAAAAGTGGACATTTCTGATGTAGGGGTAACTCTCAAGTGTAAAACTCCAAATAAGATTAAAACAAAACAAAAACAGTAACAAAACTAAAGGAAAAAAATTACAGTTCTGCCAGGAGATTCATTAATGGAGAATATTTGTACTCTGTCTCTGAATCCTTATATAGTAAGTCCAAATTAGTAACTGAAAATAAATATTATATATACACATTATATGTCAGTATTTTAAGAATACAAGACACCTTGTCCTCAAATGATATAGTTTAAGGAGCTCCTGTGTGTTTCATTCTGCATCTTGTTGAACTAGGGGCAATCAAGGTTTGGGACAGATGTGTTGCTTAGAATACTACATTGTAGCTGGGCGTGGTGGCGCATGCCTTTAATCCCAGCACTTGGGAGGCTGAGGTAGGAGGAGCATTGTGAGTTCGAGGCCTGCCTGGGCTACAATGCGAGCGCAAGGCCGGCCTGAGCTACACAGTGCGACCCTGCCTCAAAAAACCAGGGCTGGGAGTTTGGCTCAGTGGCTTAAGCACCTGCCCTGGCAGGCGCGAGGTTGTGAGTTCAATCCCCAGTACCGCAAAAAAAAAAAGAATACTACATTGTACTAGAGATATCTTTATTGAGTCATCTCTAGAGAATACTGGCATGCCTTGAAAGTTTAACAGAGTTAATACATAACTGAAGGTGCGAGAATGGGAAAGTAGAGAGCAGGTTAGTCTCCTGTTTAAAAATATCAAGTTGTTTTGTTTTAGCTTTTTGAGCTAGTGTCTCAATATACAGTATAATCCAGGCTGGGCTTGCACTCATTGTGTGACCTATGTTAGCCTTAAATGTGCAATCCTCCTGCCTCAGGCTCCCAGGTGCTGGTATTACAGTACCATGCCTGGTTCTTTCTGATGCTTAATGAAGTAGAAATTTGGATTTCTTTTGGGTAGCAAAAATTGTGTGCTTTATAATTCAAGAGTTGTCAGTACTGGAGCTCAAACTGTCTGTATTTGCCCTCCCTGTTAATGCCTTGTCCTGAGTGGGTGTTAATAAGCCTGGCGTTGTGATCTGTTTTTATCATGATTATCTTTGTTGCAAACCCAAGCAGGTTTTCTGAGTGCACAGACCACTGCAGCAGCGGCAAGGACCTATCCCAGGCCCACTGGGCTCGTTTGTATGGAGACACTCATGCTATATGGCATGCATACATGGAAGCCACTGCAGCCTCCACCAAGTACATCACTGAAAACAGGAGGCTCTGCAGCTTTGCTTTCCTATCAGTCCCACTCTAATGCCCAAGAGGCTCTAGGAGAAAGGACTGAACGTACTAAGTGACGAACCATTTAAGTACATGTAGTACTCAGAAATAACTGGCAGCCTGGGGTGAGATAAAGTTCCACAGTGGTAAAAATCATAGCATCTTAACTTTGCCAGAGTCCTTGGCAAGTCATTGAGTCCATCTTCCCTTGTCTGTCTTCAAAACTTAAACCACTTCAAATGGATCAGAGCTAATTCTACATTTTAGGACTTTCAGAAAGTAAATTGTACAATTCTCTTTGACACCTGTTCTGATATATAATTCCTCTTGCACTGTAAGTTCTTTCTTAAATTAGCTTAGATCAGTGACAGTGAACCTTTTAGAGACCAAATGCCAGACTACAACCCAAAACTCATTTATTTATCACAAAGTACCAACACTGCAATTAAACCTGCATGCTGAAGTTTTAGTTTAGAAAAAAAGAACTCTACATTAACATCTTTTGTCTTAAAAGAAAAACACAATAACACACATGCCATAGGTTTGCCACCACAAGCCTAGATCCGTCATGTTGCAGTTAAAATTAGTTTTTCTCTGCTTAGTCTTTAGGAAAGATGTGCAATGACTAGTCAATATCTCACATGTCAAATTTATTGAAAAGTTTTTCCCGTGGTTAAAAGCCATTTCCTGAAACATTTTCTTTTCCTATGGCAAATTATTTTAGTCTTTTACTTGTTATTATCTTAATCTTCTAGTTCTCAATGTCATTCTTCAGTTATAAAGCCTCAACTGGACCAAGTGCTGTAGAACTAAGTACTTAATATAATAAGAAACTCACTTTGTATCTTCTTTTCTTTTCTTTTCTTTCTTTTTTTTTTTTTTTTTGGCGGCACCAGGGATCGAACTCAGAGCCTCACACCTGCCAGACAGGCGCTTAAGCTGCTGAGCCAAACTCCCGGCCCTGGTTTTTTGAGGCAGGGTCGCACTGTGTAGCTCAGGCCAGCCTTGCACTCACCTTGTAGCCCAAGCTGGCCTCAAACTCAGAATGCTCCGCCTACCTCGGCCTCCCAAGTGCTGGAATTAAAGGTGTGCGCCACCATGCCCGGCGCACTTTGTATTTTCTTAATACCAGTAGGTTTTCCTTCGTACAGTAGTGTGGACTGTAAAAATGACGCACTAATGATTCTATAACCCAACCTGAGTAATAAATGGGAAATTTATGATACATAAATATGTCGAATATTTTTTTTCCAGTACCAGGGATCAAACTCACAACCTTGCACCTGCCAGGCAGGCACTTAAGCCACTGAGCCAAACTCCCGGCCCTTGTGTCAGATATTTAAAACTCTCTTCCTGTAAGTTACAGAAGTAAAGAGAAATGGAAAAAAAAAAAAGTTAAACTATTAGTGAAGTATAACTTAAAACGTCACAAATATTGACAACTGAAATTTTACTTCTGTTTGGGGTTTTTTTGTTTTGGTTTGGTTTGGTTTGGTTTAGTTTTGGTTTTTTTGTTTGTTTGATGAAACAAGGTCTAGCTTTGTAGTCCAGGCTGGCTTTGAACTCACTCACTATGTAATCAACTGGTCTCCAACTCACAGCAATTCTGCTTCAGCCTCTCAATTATGGGCATGTACCACCATGCCTGGTGAAGTTCTATTTCTTTATTTAAATAAAAAAGCCCTACCCAGAGTACATTAAAAAGTGTTTGTCTTCTTATTATATAGGTTTATGAAACTCTGTCAACATCTTTTCTGTCTTGGTGAATTGTCACAGTTCCTTCTAAATTAGGATCAGCTTCCAACATCTTATCCTTTGAGATTTCAATGTCATAAATATCTTCAAGAGTTCCTTTAATGTGAAGTCTTTGCCAATAGCACTTCCTCTTGGACATGTTTATTGTTTTTGCCACAACCACTTTCCTCATTTACATCAATCAATTCCTTTACTAAATTTTCCTGTGCATATCTAGAGGCCCTGTTTTTGTTGCTGAGGGTGGGCCTAAAGAATCCTTTTGCCTCAGCCTCCTGTGTAGCTAGGACTGCAGGTCTATACCACTGGGCCTGGTGTCTGTAGAATCTGTTGAATGTCAGCAGTGTTGATAATCCCACACTTAATTACTTCTTCCATAGCTCTATTTGTATTCCAGCATTATCTTTTTTGCTGCATTTCAACGCTTGTTGGCCTGTTCCCTCTCACAGTTGCTTGTACGTGGGTTTTATCCTTGAATGACAAAGGGGCAACCCCACTACACACTGAGTTATCTGTGCGTGAACTGAGTAACAAACTCACACTGACCAGTCCTGGACGTGCTGTGAAGGAAGTAAAGATTGGTCATTGATCATGATACACACCTGTAAGTTACACTGTGGTTTGTGAAATGAAGAGCTGGCAGCTAAGTGTGTACTTTGTGTAATTACAGTTCATTTACCATGGCAACTGAAATTTTAACTCTGTACTTAGGGACCAAAATTTTTACATTTCAGAACTATGCAAAGTATGGATGGCTTTGTCAGCACCCATACTTTCCTCCAAGTCTAGTATGGGTTTTCTAGCTCCACTATGAAAATTGTTTTTTTCCTAACATATAGCCTTAGCCTCTATTAAGATTTTTCTTTCTTCTCAAAGTATAGTAAATTTTTTCATTTCTGCCCTTATGTTACTAGTTTCTGACAACTCCTTCAATCTCTAAGTTTGTTTGAAATACTGAATTCTCCTCCCTTGCTTACTATCATTTGCAAATCAGACACATATTTCTCTATTCATTAATGTAAATGCTAATTTCCCCCACAGAATGTTGGTTCCTACTTAACCTATAGAATCAGCTTATCCTTTAGGTCATGTGGTCCAGTCACTTGTGTCAGCCTAAGGTCAGTGGCTCCCAGCTTATTCATCATCGGGATCTTCTGAGGAGCTTTATAAATAATTGCCCAAGCTCTGTAAGGGACATCAGTATAGGGAATCAGAATCTATATGTCTGAATGTTCCCCATATTATAGCTTAGTCTATGGGATAAGCCCATGTGTTCCTAGTCCTTAATAACCTCATTATAGGTGACAGAATTTTAGAACTGACAAATGCATTGGAGATCTTTTGTCAAAACTGCTGATAAGAAAAGTAAAGGGAAATTGGCAGAGTGGTGAGCAGCGGAGAAAAAATCTGTCTCAGATTTGGTGCCCAAACATTGGAATATAAATCACAATGTGAGGAAGAGAATAAGGAGAGAAGTGGGTCCCTGGACCCAGGAAGGATTCGAAGTGAGAATTGAAGTCAACAGGGAGAGCGAAAAGAGAAACTTAACAAGGAAGGAGGTGGCAGGCGGTACTTTCTCCTTGATCCCAGACTCACTGTGTGGGAAGGGCAGCTTGAAACTGCACTCAGGGTAACTGCTGACAACCCTCAGAGGCCTCCACGGAGATGTGCACTAATGTGTGATGGATGCCGCAGACTACTGTGGCTGGTGAGCTGTCCCAGACAGACATTCGACAAAAGAGGTCCATTGACTGGGAGCCATCTTGCAGAGAGGCCAGCTGAGCTCAGGACCCTAAGGTGGCTACTGGCTCCATATAGTGGCTCCCAATCAAGTCCAAGCCTGTAGGGGACATAGGGACTTCTACTAGCTGGGTAGGTCTGGTTCCAGCCTAGCAGCCAGAGGTCAACCTGAACTTCAGTTGAAACAGGGATGCAGGCTCGCTAGGATTATCCTCTAGCCCACCACGGAGCTGCTGCTGGCTTGCTGGAATTGATCCAAAGGGATCTGGACTCTGCCCACGTTGTCTACCAATGGCAGCAGAGACATACTTTTTTTATTTTCTGCTTTTCTTTTTTTCTTTATTTACTTTCTTTCTCATTATTTGTTCTTCTTTTTGTATAAATGTAAAGGTTTCTCACTTTTTTTTTCTTGTTGTTGCTCTGTTCTGTTCTTGTCTTTATTCCTTCTCACTTTGCCCCATCTTCTGTGCCAGTTTCTCAAAGTTTGTGAGACCCTCGTTGTCCTCCAGCCTTGCTTCTAATCTCTTCTTTTTCTCCTGGTTTTCTATTTTTCCCCCTAAGCCTTTTTAAATTTTCTCTCCTGAGGATAGAATTGCCATACTGAAGGCTTATTTACTTTATTACACAGGGTTTTGTTATACAGTTTTCTGGTTTGTTTTAGATTTTGTTATGTAATGATAAATCTAGTTCATACAGTTAAAGGTGGCAAATTAATGATTACCTCAGTTTTTCATTTTCTAAGCTGTATTTGATGTTATTGTTATTGCTGATTGTACCACTTTAGCTAGTGTTACATAATTGATCTAACAAGTTGTTCTTCCTGTGAGATTGCCTAAGGGTCATAAAAAATACTATATGCCAGTGCCCCACCCCCAGAAAAAAAAAACAGGGGCTAAGCCAAGTAGGCAGCAACTTCTCATCCCCAATAAATTAAAGAGGTAGGGTCTTGGAATAGACTCAATATCTCAAAACCAGCTACAACTGGAAGACATCTCTGAGAAGTAGTCGTTTCCCAAGGGTATTAAATACTATCAAAAAAGCAACTCATCATAGGCAATGTACAAGCATCAACCCAGGAATTAAGCTTAAAAAAAAACAAAATACAAAGTGAGAAGACACTTAAACAAGATGCAACCCCAGACTTCCAGCTCACCAAAGGCAAACCCAAGGGCTAATGATGTGGAACAACCCAAAAGCCACCCACTGGGACTCTCTGAAGTCGTAACAACAAAGCAAATGAATGAGGCCCTAGAAAAAAATCAAGTCAGAAATAGTTGCTTAGATAACTGCAAAGATGGTGATCATAATGAAAGACATGCTTAGTGACTCTAGAGCAGATACAGATTAAAAAATAAAAGAGGAGCTTAGAAAAATGATGGGAACCATGAGTACCCAGCAAAGGAAAGAAATGGAATCCATAAAACAGATTCAGAAAGATATCCAGAAGGTTAAAAATTCCATTGAAAGTATACACAGCAGAATGAACTGATGTGAGGACAGAATCTCAGATATAGAAGACAGGACTGTGATTGGTGATCAGGAAAAGAAAGATTTCTTAAAAATGGCAAGGGATCATGAGAAATCAATCCAGTAGCTTCTAGATGTTGCAAAGAAGAATAAAATAAGATTGATTAGAGTCAATGAAAAAGCAAGAGTTAAGTGGGCATATAGAACTTTAGCCTTGATCAAAAAAATGTACAAGGCATATAATAATCAAGATTCCAGAAATCTAGCACAAGAATAGAATATTAAAAACTGTCAGAGAAAAGAAACAAATCACCTACAAAGGAAAACCCATCAGAATCAAGGCAGATGTCTCAACACAAATCCTCAAATTAAACCCCATCCCATGAGACACAATTAATACCATTAACCATCCTCCTTTTCGAAGTTCTCTATGATGATTTTTTTCTAGATGTAAGTGTATCTGCAGAACAACATAAGAGTAGAGATGCCCAAGTAAGTTTCTCTGTAATGAAAGGAAAAGCATCTGAGGCAAGGGTATCTGAGGTAAGAGGGACTTTGGGTCCTGGGGCAGCTGTAAGAGCTCGTTTCAGTCTTGCTCTGTGCTTATGCTCCACCAGCTCAGCTCTCCCCACTGGTACCCAGGCTCCTATCCAGGTATATATTTCAGTATCTGTTTGACTTTGGCATGCAGTACCTGTTTCCAAATGCTGTTTTGTTTGTAGGACTATACACACTGCCTGGTGGGAAAGGAGAAGGGAGTGAAGGAGGAATGTACTATTCTATAAAGGTTTTTTTTTTTATATCCGTGAGATAGTCTCACAACTAAAGGCCAGTCTTCAAATTTACTGCCAGAGTAAAATGAGTCTGGAGAAGCACTAAGAGCTAGAGCATCTAGCTCTTTGATGTGTTCTGCGTGCAGGGCTTGGTGGCGCATGCCTGTAATCGCAGCATTCAGAAAGTTGAGAGAGGAGGATCCCTGAGTCCGAGGCCAGCCTGAACTACACAGTGAAATACTATCTCAAAAAGACAAAAAAAGGTGGGAGGGATGTGGCTCAGTGGTAGAGCTCTTGTCTTGCATGCACAAGGCCCTGGGTTTGATCCCCAGCACCATAAAGAAAAAGGGGAAAAAAAGAAATGCTAATATGCCTTGTAGCCATGTTAATGACAGAAGAGCTGTATAATCCAAGAAAACTTCTATATCTATTGTCCTTACCTTAAATCAAGTACATGCTGCCCCTGGTCCTGGCCTCTTTCTGTGCCCTAGAAGATAAAAGATACTATTTTATAGAATTAGGACATTTTTGAGCAGGAAAAGATCTTACTACTTTTCTATCTCAATGTCAAAATTTTAGCTTCCTCCACTGAGTAGCAAAGTGTGCAACAAACTAACTATACTAGTCACACAATTTGGGGGCTGAATTTAGAATAGAGCTCAGGTCTCCTGATTCCCAGGCTCGTGTGCTCTGTCACTTTTAGACCTCTTAAATGAAATACAAAGTCCTTGTGATTTAGCCATCATAAATCTTGCTGGCTTAACAGACTTTCAGAAAAGACAGTGTTGCATTCTTACCACTGGGGAAACCAGATCAATATTTTCCACTGGAAAGGAGATGGGGATTGGAATGTGTCCTTGGTGGCTGGAGTTATGAGTGGTTAGAGATGCCCTAAGCAGCTTGTCTAAAGCCATGGGATACAAAGGGCTATATAGTCTCTGATGAGGGCCCACTCACTCTCCAGGCAATGTTGAACAGAATCAGGCAGCCTGTATGGGCAGTGAGTAAAAAAGAGAATCATCTTTGAAAAATCTAGAGTTCCAACAAGAGACCTACCTGGGAGCAGGGTTCAAAGTTACACTGCTTTACTACCGATTTCTCTTAAGTTCACTGAAGAGAAAGGTTTGTGCTGGTATTGTTTGGACAATTGAATGCAGATGTCTTGTGCCCTGGGTGAATGATTTGGGGGTGACAGTGCACAATGTATGTACCATAGTTGCGCCGATTGATGTATTTTGTAATTTTGTTGTAGTCATCGTCATCGTCGTCTCCTTCTCCTCCTCCTCCTCCTTCTTGTTCTCCTTCTCTTCCTCCTTCTCCTTCTCCTCCTTCTCCTTCTCTTCCTCCTTCTCTTTCTCTTCCTCCTTCTTCTCCTCCTTCTCCTTCTCCTACTCTTCCTCTTTCTCCTTCTCCTTCTCCTTCTCCTCCTCCTCCTCCTTCTTCTTCTTTTTCTTCTCCTTCTTTTTATCCTTGAATAAAATGGATTTGGGAAAAAAAAGCAAAAAGGCATTTTTAAAAAGTTGTACTGCTTGTAAAGTTTAGAAGCCATAAGCCAAGGAAATTAATGTCAGTGCTGAGCCAAAGGCTGGTAAAAACTTCTGCACACCCACCCTATCACGTTAACTTTTATGTGGGGCACACAGAAAGCAGCTGCTGCCTAAGTTCAAAACACATACCCAGCTGGAAGAACCTATCTATAATAATATGAAGTGAATTTGAAAATCATTATGCTTAAAATATTCAAGAAATAAAAGATGGAAGAAGTCGTATGAATAGAACACTAGGAAGGGCATTCTTCATTACCCAGTTGATTCTCTGAGCATATGTATCTCAAATGTAATGTTTCTAGGACTAATTTAACAGGCAAATCACAGATTTGTACCCCATGGTGTTTCTTAGTGATGGCTTTCTCCCCCTCTTTAGATAGCTTTTGTCCTTTCCTAACTTCACCAGAGCTGATGAATAAACACAGTTTATCTTCTAAAAGCACACCCAACTCTCCTAGGGTAATTACCTATACACATTGCCATTTCCACTGCATAGTTTTTGGAAAATTTGGTCCTACAGTGTCATTTCCATGTCCCAGGCATGTTCTGAAATTTGATTTATTCTGATCTCACCCACTTAGTTATGACTATAGGCTGATGCTTTGCAGCTCCTAAGATGACAGACCCTAAGCTATAGATTGCATCTTAGATGTCCCCAAAAGACTTACGTGTTAAGGATTTGTTCCCTAGAATGGCACTATTAGAAAGTGGTAGAACCTTTAAAAGGAGGAGCCTAGTAGGAGGTTTTAGGTTCTTGAAAATGTACCCCTCAGGGGTTTGTAAGATCCTAGGTCTCTTTCTCATTGCTCTCTGGCCATGAGGTGAATGGTTTTGCTCTACCACATACTCATACCATGGTGCCCTGCCTCACAACAGTCCCAAAAGCAATAAGAAAATAAGAGCTACCACGTCCAAAACTTAGCAAAATAAATGCTTTCTCTTTATATTGATTATTGCAAGTATTTGTTATAGTATTGGGAACCTGACTAATGTACTTACCTTCCCCATTGTTTTATATGACTCAAGGTTTTAGCAAGTTTTTATGAGATCAAGACTATTTTATCTCAGCTGAAGGCTGGAGATAGAATCACCCACAAGTACCTTTCATGTTAACATACTGTCTCAGTTACTTTTCTCTCATTGCTGAGACAGAATACCCAACACCCAAAGTTAAAGGGGAAAACATTTATTTAGCTTATAGTTTGTATAATCAGCTGGCTCCAAGGCAGGATGGCATGACAAATGGCATTGCAGAGGAGAAACAGTTCATGGTGAGCAGAAGGTACCAAAGCAAGCAAGGGACAAGATAAATCTCTTTCTGTTGCTTATATTGTATCTAGGCTACCAGAATTAGGTCAGTGCCAAACCAATCAGTATATTAACTTAGTAATCACACACCCTTAATTCCAGCATCACACACTCTAGACTCAGGCATCTCTGAAAAATCCCCACCTATGACTGTGTAAGGCTTTGGAGGGATATCTAGATAAGCCATAGCACATTGTTTTTTAAATTTCATAGCCCTTGCTCAGAGAAGGTGCCATTACTGATCTAAGTTAAAGCTTATATTGAAAACTAAAACAAAAATGCACATAAGCACCAATTTTTCTTATGTATAGATGCATCAGATGTCAGTATAATGAGGAAGGAAAGTCCATCTTTGAAAGGAGACAATGAGCTGGATATGGTGGGACACACCCATAATCCCTTCATATGGTGGGATGGTCAGGAGTCCGCAATCAGAGCAGAAAGGTGGTGTAGCACACTTCACAGAGTAGGGAAAGTGAGCCAGGGGCCAATTCTAAGTAAAACCAGAGTCAAGAAACCATGTACAGACCAAATAACTTAAGCAATAGCATACAAAATGTTAGGAGTAAAATAGGGAAATATTAGTCTGAAGGCTTCCTGGGGGATATGATGTTAGAAATGCTGTTATTTTCCCTGCAACTAATGTTTTTTTCTTTCCTTCTTTTGAGGGACAAATCAACCAGGAGCTACAACAGGTCTTGCCTGTAGTCCAGGCTAGCCTGCACTCGTGATGATCTTCCTGCTTCAGCTTCCCTAGTGCTGGGATTACAGGTGTGTGGCACCAGGCCATACTCTAATACTGATTCTTTTTAGAGAGGGCATATTTGTTTACTAATAGCAGTGGTATTAAGGTTACCTCACACAACCCAGTACTGCCCATTTTCTGTAGGGCTTCTGCAGGGATGGAAGGAGTGTCCTCTATCACGGGAGTTGAGATAGTTGAAATTCTATTTATACTTACACAGAGGTGACCTTTATTGACTTACAGAAGCACTTACATGTTAAGTGTAGTGAATTGGCTTTGATATTTTTCTTGCGGAAGCATATTTTGTAGGGTCATTTATTAAAAGTCATTTAATACTACATTAAAAGAGTAAACAAGCACTTAGGAAATTATACCAATTAAATTTATAGACTAGTATTTCAAAGTGGCAGTGGGAGGATTCAAATGGAACATCTGAGATTCTGAGCAATATGTTGGACTTGGAATTCAGCTATAATCTAACATATTCCAGTTCTCTTACCCTACACACTGTTCTCCAATTGGAGATTAGCTTAGTTCTCAAAGTCTTGATTTTCGTAACAGTACCCATTCTGTGCTCTTTTTTTTTTAATGGTTCCCAAATAAGAAATATTCTGCCTTATCTCCCTATTTGACCATTTTGGAACACAACCCCAGTTTATCTGTTATTTGTAAAGAATAATGGGTAAAAGAGATTTGTGATCACCCCGGCATTTTGTTTTTCAATACAAGATATTGAACCCAATGAACATTAAATACACCCCTAATACTGCTCTGACTAGCCTCAAACTTCTGATCCTTCTTCCCAGTCACTTTGCATGTTGTACGTAAGAAGTGTTTGCCTAGTCAGGCACCTGCTTGTAATCAAGCTACTTGGGAAGTGAAGACAGGAGAATTGCCAAGTGTATTAACTATTTTCCTATTGCTGGAACAAAATACACAACACCTGTATCTTACAGGAGAGGCGCTTTATCTTGGTTCACAGTTGTCAGAGGGCTGTCTATTATCAGCTGTCTCTAAGGCCGAAGCAGCAAGGCATAAGGGCCTGGTAGAGAAAAGCTACTGACCTCAATGTAGCTCTGAAACACAGAATAGAAGAGTCAGGGAACAAGGAAACACCATTCTAGGTCATACCCGCAGTGACCCATGGCTAACCAGGCCCCATTTGTCTAGGTCTTCTTTCATTTTTCTCAGTAATGTTATATGGTCTTCATTGTTAATTACTAGAATTTTTAGCTGGGCATGGTGGCGCACGCCTTTAATCCCAGCACTCAGGAGGCTGAGGTAGGAGGAGCATTGTGAGTTTGAGGCCGGCTTGGGCTACAACGCAAGCGTGAAGCCAGCCTGAGCTACATAGTGTGACCTTGCCTCAAAAAATCAGGGCTTGGAGTTTGACTCAGTGGCTTAAGTGCCTGTCTAGCAGCTGTGAGGTTGTGAGTTCAATGCTTGGTGCTGCACAAAAAAAAAAAAAAA
>RJWM01030333.1:0-23526 GCA_004363535.1 Dasyprocta punctata
CAAAAAGGAGACCTGCTAAAATTAAAGACCGGAAGCTAAATTAAACTAAATTTATTGTCTAGGTGCAAAACGGGGGAACTGTTGGGGGAGGGGGGTGAGTCAGGTCAGGGCGCCTGGGGCAGAGCAGATGAGAGGCTCAAAAGCTTCAAGAGGTCATAACTTTGCCAGCGATCTTTTTGCCTTTGTAGTTTCATATTGTGGGGAGGGGAATGTGTTCAGGGAAAGTTATAAAAAGGTACTATTGCAGTTAGGGTACCGGAGTCTTTCCAAGCTAATAGTAACTGCTCTGGGGAGGGGAGGTTTATAGGGGTCTTCCTGCACCATTTCCGGCACTCCCCACCTCCCATTTCTATTGTTCTGCTGGGGCATTCGCAATCGTGCCAAGGACACCAAAAACTCTAGCTTCTGAAGAGTTAAAAAAAAAAAAAAGGCAGTCCTTCCCCCTGCCCGCCTAGCTCTTTCCCCCTCCCCCTCGCGAAGCGTTAGACCTTTGGAGAGAGCGTGAGTGTGGAGGACGCGCTTCGTGCGCTCGGCAGACCGGTCGGGACCGTTGGGGCTGCAGGGAGTTCCTCTCCGGACGCTGCGGTCGCCGGCTCGGCTGGATGGCGATCGCTTCGGAGGCCGCCTGCTCCAGGTGGCCTAAGTAGGAGGGGTAGGGTAGGGTGGAGTGGGAGAAAAAGTCTGTCGTGACCCCTGGCTAGCTGTGCGGGGGCGGGGGGGGGGTCCCGCTCTCCGGGAACTGGAGGAAGGGACGGCTGCAAAGTTGGCCTGCTCGCCTAGGCTGGAAAGTTTAAAAAAGAGAGAAAGCCACTTGGGGAGGGCTGGCCCGGGGCCAGGGGCCGCCGAGCTGCAGGGGCGTGTTCGGCTGGCGAGCAGGGTGAGCGCCCGGCGCTGCTGTCTCCCCTCCGTCCCTCCAACCGCTAAGGCCCTTGCCTTCCTTGTTGCGCCGCGGGGCCATTTCGTACATCCGGAGCTTCGGCGTCTGGAGGAGCGAATGGTCGAGGACTGGGAAGCCCGCAGGGCAGCTGAGTGTCTTGTGCCCCTGCCCGTCCCCACTGAGCTGAGCTGGCAGTGGAACCTGCCGACGTCGTCGGGTGTAGGCAGTTCCCGGAGCATCTGAAAGCCCGGAATTGGGGATAGCGTGGGGGAAAGAATGTTGGGTCCTGAGACTTGTCGCCAGCGTTCGGTGGAGGAAAGATTGGGGAAAGGAAAGACACCCTACCCCCCAACTTGCCTCCGGGCTTCGGGTTTTTCGGGAACACTAGAAGATCCACCCGGGCCTGACATCTTGCAAGCTAGTTCTCCAAATTCCCTCTTTTCTCTCCACTTTGGTCCCTGGGGCTTTTCATTTAAACCCTAGGAGACTTAGGTGTAGGAGTTCCCTTCCAAAGGGCTTTTGCTGTCTAAATGATTTGATTTGTTGCTTTATGTGGCAAAACTAGCGTGGTAAGCCCAGTTCCCAGTACCAATAGTCAGCAGTTTTCTGTCCGGAGACCTGAGAGTGGCCAACCCATCTACCCTGAGGGAAGGGAAAGCAGTGTCCTGTTGAGCCTTAGCCGCACACCAGGCCATTTCAGTGTGTGGAGATTTGTAGGGTGTAGGGGAAATTGTGAAACACTTTTCAGTGGACCCGGAGATGACTGGATGTGGGAGACACTGGGCTCTCCGGGGCTCACTCTGGGCTGAGTCATATAGGCGTTAAGCACTGTCTTTTAACTCTGCTTGGGTGTGCAAGGCCTGAGAACCCTTCCAAACTTCTTCGAGGAGACAGTATATGAAAACAAGAATTTCACGTGGCGCAATTAGAACAGTAATCAGCTCCTCTCCGCAACTCCAGGACTGAGTTTGACCGTGGCCCATTTTTTACTAGCTGTGTGACCTTGGGGGCAAGTTATTTATGGCTTCTGAGCCTCAGTAAGTTTCTTCATTTGTAAGACTGGGAATAATTATCCACCTTTAGGATCAAAGAAGAATACTTGGCACATAGTAGGCCCCAAGGATTAACAATTGCTTTGAATGACTGGTTATGTTCCTATAGGTCGCTGCTCTCTTCCCTGCTGCCTCGAGACCCCCTGAGTCTGGCCAGGCCAGTGTCCAGAGACCGAGGATGCAGGCTAAAGGTCCCCTCCGAGAGAGTAATTCTCTGGGTCCCTGTGTGTGGGTTCTTCTTTCCCTTTGTTACAGTTCTTTGCATTCTGCCTTTTAAAGGATTCCATATGAAAGGACTTGGGCTTTTTTTTTTCCCTCCCCTAAGTGGGATCATTATATGGTTAAGAATTGATTCCAGAACTGGTATAGGTGCTCTTTGGCAAGTCTTCCCGTCATTATTTCAGAGGAAGGGACAGGAGCGGCTGGAGGGGAGAGACCTGCTTGGAAGAGGTGAGAGGGGGTGGCCTGCTGCAGAGGCCAGAGGTGCTGTGGTTTGTTTGATAGGGATTAAATCCGGATGTTATGAGGACTCAGTGTGGTTTTCAATAAAGTCTGTCAGGGATTGCTTCTTTTATATCGATATGTATTTAAAAAAATTAGTAGCATGAGAAGAAAACCAGAGCTGTATGGATCCAGGCCGGTAGTATGCTACTGTGATCAGGTTTCCTACTCGACTCCCAAAGGGGAAGTCAGCGTTTGATTGAAGCTACACTTGGTTCTTGACTCTCAGGGGATGCCTGCTCTGAAACAGGAGCCCTCCCTCCCTTTCTCTCCCCCTCCCCCCTCTTTTTCCCTTCTTCCCCTAAAAGCCTTTGTGCTGAAAGAGCTTCAGTAGGCACGAATCCCTGTCCCTCTAAAGCATGCCTTACAGCCTTTGCTGACATTGTTTTGTGAGCAGTGGGTTTTACCAGACCAGCAGTTTCGCCCCCATTTTAGCTCACTATTTTAGAGGTAGTGTGTGCACAGGATGCACCTAACTGCGATGATTGCCACAGTGTGTAGCCCAACCAGGCCTGGAATCTGAAGACGCCTTAACCTTTGCCCTGGGGGGGGGGCGTGGTGGTGAAGATGGGGAGCTCGAGGACCTGAGGATTGTTCTGGAGGGTCTGTTTGTTTTCTCCAGCCCGAGAGCTGAGGGTGGAGTCTGGCAAGCTAGAGAGTATGCTACAGCTTTGGGTCTGATTTAAAACTTGGTTTAATTGGAGAAACTCCTAGGCATTTCACAGTTATGTACAAATGCAAACTTGAAATAGCTCGAGGCCTACGTCATTTAGGAAAGAATAAATGAAGTACAGAAATGTCCAAACTATGTAAATCCTAGAGTTGTCTGCCCTCCCATAAACACATGACAAGTGCCAAGGCATTTCCAGTCAAAACACCCATGGACCCGGCAGCCTCTATCCTTTGTATTTATTATTTTATTAACAGCATTTTACACAGCATTTAACAAGCACAGCCTGCCTGCTTTGCACCACGACTCTCAGCAGACTGGGGTGGAAAATGGGTGGGGGTGGGGAGGAGTGGTCTCTAGAAGTAACTAGCTGGAGAAATCTCTCCAGATGGTTAAGGGGGTTTATTTCTCCTAGCCAGAGAGAAGGCAAAATAGCGCTTGGGAGGAAGAGATCTCTTCTCCTATTCCAAGCGGAAAGTTGAAAGTTGTGTAGATACAGTGTATCTGGTCTCACCTTCAGTTCCAGAAGGGACAACAGGCTCCATTTCAGACAAGTCTGCCCATTGGCGATTGGTGATTTTCAGAGTATTTGTCTGCTATCGTTATTCCATATCCTGGTGGAAAGTTTATAACGAAAAGTAATGCCTTTCTTAAGTCATAAAATGAGCCTTGTATGATTATTTAATTAAAATCTATTTAAGGACCGATTAGGCGTGTAATTTGCGCTAATAATGACGATTATGGAAATGTTCAACTTAACCAAAAATCATAAAGGAGACATTTTGATCAGCGGGGCGACCAATAAGTATTCAGTGAGTTGGGCAATTTCCGAAAGACCAGAGGCTGTCCTAGGTGGGGCCCGCACAAAGCACAGAGCTGCTGGCTTCCCTGTCCCAACCCCAGCTTGGCCAGGGCAGGCCAACTCCAGCCTGGCTGAGTGACCTGGGAATCTGAGCAACCTCTCTTCCCATCACGCTTCCCCAGGCTACCAAAAGGCACAAACTCTGAGAGAGGGTTGATAGACCACAGAGAAATCTGCGAAATGGCGGTGCTCTTTGGCTTTAACAAACAGCACTGACAAACGCATGCTTCCTTGGCTGGCCTTGGCTGGAGCCTGGAGGGGTGGAGGGAGCGGGGGTCCCTTGTTCCGGAGAAACCTGCCAGCTGCTGGGCTTGGTGCGAAGGCTAAGGCAGACACAATGCTGCTGTTGTTGGTTTGATCTCTAACTGTGGATTGTTAGTCTGGCTTTAACTATGTGGTAAGGGGGGAATGTGAAGGCTGTTTACAGCGAGTGCAAATAATGTGACAGCTGTTGGCGCGCGAGCAGCGCTGCGCCTCCTCAGCACTTACACAAAGCGTGCACTATGCAGGCCCGCAGGCCCGTGCAGGAGCTGCAGAGGTGGCCGGCACTTTCTGGCCAGCTTGCCCTCAGATGAGAGAGAAAGAGTACCCGCACAGCAGCCCCTCCCCCCATCCCAGGTGATACACACCTTTGTGGCTTCCGCAGGGCTGGGGAGGGACGGATTGTCTGTTGCAGTGTAGGAAACTTGTTAGGCAGAGGCAGCTGGAGAAGACCCACTTGGGAGTGTCGCTTTCTGGAGGGGTTTGACCAGGATCCATGGACCTGGGTCCTCAGCTGCTTGTGACAGAGTTTGTAAGGTTTGGGAAAATAAGTTCCAGCTCCCTCGGTAAGCTTGTGAGAAAGAATGTGTTAGTAACTGAAGGCTTTCTGGAGGTTGTGGAGGCTCTGAAGGTGGTTGTTCCCCTCCTCAGTGGTCCTCTTAGTCACACAAGTTAGAGACAACAGGCATTGTATTCTGGCCACTGTTTCCCAGGTGGAAATGCAAGTGGGTAGGTTCAGGACCCAAAGGAGGGGGTATTTCTAGGGGAGGGGTACAGGTTGGCTTTTGGTGACTCTTGTCATTTAACCTTCCTGTTTTCCACAACGCATTTGCCTTCAGTAGCAGGACGCAAAAGTACAGTCCTGAGGCCTACCAGTGGTGCCACCTACTCTCTGGGTACCAGCTCAGTTCCTGGTCCCCCGCCAGGCCTACAGGCAGGCAGGCCCCAGGATTGGGGAGGAGGGCTGTTGGTGGCAACCATCACCTGCCTGGCCAGTCCAGGAGATGCGCATGGGTCTGCCTCTGGGCTGTCCCAGGGCAAACCGTCCCTAGGAATACTGAGACAGACGGTTGGCCACCCCTGGGGCTTGGACCAGTATTTAGGGCTGACTTCATTTAACATCCTGCTGGTCAATGTGACTGTGGCCCCTGGGAATAGAGCCTACAGAATACTCCAAATGTAGTTCATCCCCAGGTCTACCCTCCCGAGTTTTAGTGTGGACTTTTCTGCATCTAGTCGGGTTCCCTGTGGGGAGCTGGGAGATGCTTCTGGAGTGATACATGAACTTCGGTGCCAGTTCTATAAATTGGTCTCTTTTTATGACGTGTGCCATTTTCTGTAGGAATGTTGCTTGCAAAACGAGTTTCGCCTTGGAGGAAAGGCGGAAAGATAAACAAGCCTGCAACGTCAAAACACTGGCAGTCTTTCCCTCCTTCCAGCTCTCTTAAAGCAGCCGGGCTGTATTTCCAGGATTTAGACTCATGCTTGTGAGGAGGGACTCGCTCGGCTTTTTTTTCTTTTTCTTTTTCTTTCTTTCTTTTTTTTTTTTTTTACCCCCAAGCAAATGCAAATTAGAGAAAAATAATTTTCTTTCAACGATATGCAATGTATTAGTCACTTGTTATCGTGCTCTGAGGCAGGCCTCATTTGCGCGTCTGCCAGCTCGCTCACATCTGCTCGGCGCTGTTCGGGGCATTTTAACCTTGGCGATGTCGTGTCTAGTCCCACGGATCAAGGAGGAGTAATTAAGCCCTGAACAGCTACAAAAATTCATGGGCCTCTATCTATAGCGTAGTTGTTCCACGGATTTGTTTTGGGGTGCTTTGAGTTCCAAAACTGAGTAGCAGACATGGGATTCCTATTGTTCCTTGTAAAGACAGTGAGTGTCCCTCTCCTCCTCAGTCTCTCATCCTTAACCTTCCAGGGACTCCCAGGCTCTACGCAATCAGCGAGGAACCTGCCTGCAGATCGCAGGACCCCTGTGTGTTACGCATCTTTTATGTGATAAAAGTTCCTTTGTGCTTCCTGTGTATTCTCATAATAGCACTTATTAGCCTTATGATACAACTTGGTCCTTTCTGTTGGGAGGGGTGGCATTAAATGCCCTTTATTCCTACAAAGCCTCGATGGAGGCAGAAGGACACTGATGTGGCCTTTGGAGGCTTGGTGTGGAGCATTTGATCAGGATCTGCCTCCAGGTGGTATAGATTCGGGAGTTAGGGACTAGATCAAAAGCAGGCTGTGTGAATTTTGGAGGCTAGGAGTAAGGGGGATTCCTGACTTTCTTAGGTTCCCACTGCTGGGTGGCCTCCTGTTCCAGGGACACCTGTTTCCAGATTTACCTCCTCCCACCTTGAATACACAGGTGGGTGGGTCCCTGATTCCTGGTGTGGCCCAACAGTGGGGGGAAGTGAAAGGAACAAAACACCAGGACAGGCCATCCCGGGAGAATGGGAAGTGTCTGTCTGTGGTCTCTGAGCGGCTAAGTACATGATCCCTGCCAGCCACCCTGGTCAGTCCCAGTTAGTGTCTCCCCTCCCGGAACCCTGGGTGGCACCCACCCCCCCCTTCACAGTTGGCTGCCCTTGGGTCCCATCTCTCTAGGGAAGTCCTCCAGAGAAGCAGCCCTTGGGTCTGACCAGAAGGGAGTCCAGAATGCTGGCGGGAGGAGTCTGCAATGCCAATTCCTGGATGGGCTTGGCGACATTTCTCTGGTTCTCCTGGGGCCCACCCAAAGTTTTTGTCAGAGATTCAGGGGCCGGTGCAGGAGGGTTGGTAGCAGCTCGAGAAGGGGGACCATGGAAACTCGGGGCTGGGCTGCAGGGTCTGAGGGGTTAACTGGCGTCTGGGATTGGGGAGGTTGGCGCCTCCAAGAGGGAGAGACTGTTGGAGTTCCTGGAAGACCCACTGGGGGCATATTGAGAGGGTGTGGGTGTGTGCCGGGTGGCCTGCTCAGGGACCGCGGCGGAGGAGGGGCTGGTGAGTCCTGAGCTGCATGGATGTGTATGGTGGGAGAGAAAATCCCTTTGTTGCAGACCGATCCGCTCTGCGGAGGGCAGGGAGGGGGCACCCCTCCCCCTCCTCTTCCTGCCACCTCCACCTCCACCTCCACCGGAGGGCCAAGTTCACTCTGCTCTGGGAGGCGGCTGGGAAGGTTCTGGATGCTTGAAAGGCCAGGGCTGGTGGGCAGCCTGCCTCCTTCTGCTCCCAAGCTCAATCTTACTAATGCGACAATTGGGGATATGGATGAAGACACCCCCAGAGGCTATAGCCATGGCTATTATAGCGTGGAGTGTGTCAGGATACAGCACCTGGGCAGGCTGGGTCACATCTCCCAGCTGCATGGGGTGCAGGGAGGGACCGGGCCAGCAGCCTCCCTCTACCACGGAAGTCCCTTGGCCCAGGTCCTGGTAGCTGCTTGGGGGTCCCCAACTCCCCAGATGCATACACCCTGGCAAGGCAGGCCAGGAGGACCCGCCCACACTGCACATGTGAGGAAGCTTTTTCTTCTCATCTCCCGCCCCCACAAAGCCCTCCCCCCAACATCCTAAAATAGGAACTTCTTCACCCCTCCCTTCCTTGACACCAGGAGCCGCACTGCTGTGACTCAGTCTGGGTTTGGAGTCGCCCCAGGAAGGGCTGGCGCTTGCTTTGGCTTCGGTGAAATTCATAAAACTCTGCCGAAGGCCGTCACTGGCTGTCTGAGCCCGCCCCCACGATGGCGTGGTTCCGTGCAGAGCCCAGGCGCTGCGATTCTGGGGCTCACCACACAGCCTGCTCGGTGCCGGCAGACACTGTCTGATGGGGTGAAACGTGGCCGGTACCAGCTATCACCAGGCAAAACTCAGGTCCATAGTACAGCTAAATCCCCTGGAAAACACAGTGCCAAATATTTACAGAGTGGACCAAGGTTGGAGAGGTTCGGCCACCTGCCCAGAGACACACGAGGTGGGGGAGGGGATGGGGGGGCTGGGAGGCTGCAGTGACCATGTTCTTCTTGCGTGTTCTGCTCGAGGACCAGCCACGTAGGCAGTGAGACCCCCTCACCCGAAGAGGACTCAGTCCACTGTGTGCCTGTTCTGCCATCGGAGCCAGAGGCCACCACAGACCTGTCCAGCCCTTTTGGCCACTGGCTGGATAACTGCCTGATGGGCGGGGAGGCAGCACTAGTGAGAGAACTTCAGAAAGAACCCAAACCGAAGATGGGGCACCATCAGGATGTGTGTGGAGAGCACGGTTTGATTTCTGGGTGTGGGACTGTTTCCATGGTGATGCCCCTCTATTGCTGGTGCCCTTTGAAAGTAGAAGGGAAACCGGCTACCTTGGAGGTGGAGCAGTGGAAAGTGGCCTGGCGCACGAGGAGCTGGAGTGAAAGGAGGAGGATCTAGAGGGGACTGCACTGCTTGGCCCCTTGCACTCCTTCTTTTCAACCTGCTCGCTGCTTCCTGCAGGGCAAATCTCGGCCTGGAAAGAAACAAAACAAGTGTTCTGTCCTTTTCTTCTGTCCATCGGTGATGGTGTCCTGATGGCAAGAACCAGTGAAATAACAGCCATGAGTGCTGCCTAGGGCCCGTCTGCACCTCCTCACCTCTTCACAGAGGGCAGTGGTGCCCCTGCTCAAAGATGCCAAGGTTGGGGGAACAGCTCCTAACCAGGGTCCCCCTGACCCACTTCTGCCAGTCAATGCCTTCTTCCTAGGGTCAGGGCCAGGGATGCAGGTACTCTAACCATAACCTTTGGCTGTGGAGCAGATGACCTCGTCAAGTCTGCCCAGGTGACCCAAGCTCTCCCACACCTTCAGTCACCGCCACTAAGAGCTGTGAGCACGCTGTGAGCCTGTGATTTGCACGCCAGGTTTCTCCCTGGAACTGGGTGTTGCGGCAGGCAGCAACTGTAGTTCGTGATCTGTTCTTTAGGAACCACCCTTTCTGGTCTGGTCTCTTCATCTCCATCCCCCACCACTTCTTTTTGCTTTCTCTGCTGTGGGAAGAAAGAGTTAAAACCCGGTGCCAAGGTACAGCTTAGCAGCTCACACTGGGAACAGGTTGGTGCTTGTAATGTGCTTTTCATGAGTGGCTTCACACATCTTGGCACTTCTAGAAGCAGAGGCTGCATGAGGGGGGGCCCTCTGGAGTTGAACCCTGAGGGCAAATGCATCTCTTACATATAGCCGCCAGGGCCTTGAGGTGCGCTATCTGTTATCGGAATCAGATCTTTCGCCCTTTCCACCGCATCCCAAGGCCAAGGGTCAGCAAAGTCAGTTTTGAAGCACATTGCCTTAGAGGCTTAAAAAAGAAAAGAAAAGAAAAAGGCCATAGCTATTTCAGCAGCAGCTTCTAGAAGTGGTGTGTCCCTTCACTTTGCATCTTAAGAGAACCCCCGTGTGGCTGTAGGTGACTGTAGGTGACAGGTAATCTTTCTTCAGGGGCTGGCCTTTGCCAGGGATATTCCTGCTGGGTCTTGGGCGGCTCTTGTTTGTCACCCAGGGGAAGTGCCAGGAAGGGCTGCTTCTCATTGGTCCTTTCCACTCTGCTCCCTGTTTGGCCAGGCACCTGAAGAGTTAAAAGTCTTTAGCTTGTTGCAATGAAATTATGGTTGGCAGTGGCGCCGCTGTTTGTTCAACAGACCTCCACTTTTAAACAGTTCACAAAAAGTTCATGGGGCAGCTAGAGATTGTGTGTGTGTGTGTGTGTGTGTGTGTGTGTGTGTAGTCCGCAGTAGAATCCGACAGTGCACCCCACTTTGCTTCTTTGCATTCATTCTCAGCCCCCTCCTTCCAAAACCGCTCATACAGAGACGACACTGAAATGCACTCCTCGCCTCACCCCTCCATCTAACCCTGTGCATGTGAGAACATTCTGATGGCTGGTGTCATTTATCTGTGCAGCATTAATATTGAAAACCCTGAAGGACAAGCCCTGGAGAAGAGGGAGCACTCAAGAGTCCCAGGCACCTCCAGGCTACCTTGCCCTGGCCCTGAGTCCAGGCTGCCTTCTGAAGAAAACCTTTCCAGAGAGAGGGCCACTGGCCTTTATTTGGGGGAGGGGGTTAGGCACCCTGTGGGCAATGGCGGCTGCTGTTGATGATGATTTTGTTTTCCTCAGTAAGGTGCCCTAAAACCCCTTCTCGAACCTGGCTGCTCAGGGAGATGTGGCGGAGTCAGAACATTTATTTAACTTATTTATTATATTTGGCTTTTTGAGACAGGTTCTTCCTATGTAGTTCAGGCTGACCTCAAACTCGCAGCAATCCTCCTGCCTCAGCCTCCCAAATACTAAGATTAATCTGTGTGTGCCACCACACCTGGCAAAGCAGCTTGTCTAAAAGGACACCACAAGGTTGACTTTACTTAGGTACATGCTTCTCCCGTCATCCTTTTCTCAGGAGCTTGATTGAACAGCCGCTGTGCTCCTGATGGAATGTCTACGTCTCATCATCGTGCGCTGAGGGGATCCCCTGCTGCGTGTGGTGCCACTGCCGTAGCCCTGTGACCAGGACGCGCTGGCACTGAGGAGCGATGCTCCATTTTCTCTTTCTGTTAGACCACCCAGAATGTCTTCCTTGTGTTGGTAGAATGGGCACTGGTGACTGGGAAGGGGACACGCCATGGAATGTGCCTTGTGGTCTGCCCAGCGCTGGTGGTATGGCCTTCCTCACTTGCTTTGTGTATTTGTACTACCAAAAAATAGCCCATGATTACCCCCCACTCACCAGTCTTCCCCAACACCTGAGTTGGTCTTTAGCGGGGAGTCATGGCTAGCATCTCGGAAAGGTCTGGTCTGCCCAAGGGGAAAAGATACTTCCTAGGGAAATAGCTTCCCAGAGGCCTACCCCGCCCAATGATGCCTCTGCAGATTTCCGCCTCTTCCTCTGGCACTTCTTTCCCTTCCAGCTTCATTGTTGAGCTTTGAGTACGCATGGTGTGTCGGTGCATGTGGGTTTTGATTAACAGACGATGTTCTATGGGTGGGGGATGCTGGTGGACAAAAGACCTAGTTAGGGACAAAGACACGCAGAAGGATAGCCTGGCTTTCGGATTCAGTGCTGGGGTGCTCCCCCACCCCCCGCCCCCAGTCACTGTGGCAGAAGAGTCCCCAGACCTGGTTCTTCCAACCAACCGACCTGGCAGTCTGTTCTTCCCTGTGCTAAAGTGTAAAAGCAATCATTTGCATATTTTCTCCTGCTAACAAAGGAAATGTGTCGACTTAAGGAACATTTGGGCTTTCGGAAACTGTGTGGGTGGGTGTATGAGGGAGGAGAAAGAAAAGTTCCCCTGATGCTCTGCACACCGGTTATTTTACGCTCAGGTTTGGGTCCAGTGGAAAACTGCCACAGCCAGTCCTGGACAAGGGAAACTGAGATGTGTTTGTGAGCAGGGAATTGCCGAGGGCCATCGGTCCCAGGCATTAAAGGCTCCCCTACTTATTAACCCAGCATTTAACAGCAGGATATGGGCTGAAGCGCAGTCAAAAGAAACGGCTCAACCTCCAAAGAGCAATTAAAATCCTGCACGAGGATAAATCACGCGCCGTGATAATCCTGTTAATAAAATGCAGCTTGTCCTGACCCTTCACTCATGCAGCAAACTAGAATGTGATGTGGGTGGGGGCGGTGGGCAGAGAAGGTAAGGGGGGAGGTGGTCTGGGCTCCTCTGCCTCAGCAGTCTCCCCCCTCACAGGAGGTGGAAAATGGGTGGCGTTTCCCGGCTCCCCATGTGCGGCCGGTCGGAGCCCATCAGCCTGGGCTGCAAAGACTTGTGCGCTCGCTAATGATTTCTTGTCCCCAGCGAACAAGCGTCATTGAATTACTCAGCCTCCTCCCTCTGCAGCTCCCAGGCAAAACCACCCGGGTTAGGTGCTTAATCTAATCTAGGGCTCCCGGGTGGGGCGGCTGAGCTGTCCACCAACCCTTTCACCCCCAATCTGTAAGTCACACACACAACAGCTTTGGAAGTTCAGCCCTAGTAAGGAACCAGAGCTCGATCTGCAGCCAGCACCTCGCTGTTGAGCCTTTCCCCTTCAGCCCCAAGAAGCAGCAGTGTGGCCTGGCAGTGCCACCTTGGGGCAGTGGTCCCTGTAGGTATTGCTGTAGGCCCCTCTTGAGTAAAGCCTCCCTTCTGTTGCAGCCAGTGGAAAGAGCGACTTTTTCCCTTGACCACCACGCACTTTCGTAGGTTGGGAAAGGAGGGCGGCTGGTACAAGGACGTGTATGGCGCCCAGGATGGGGGCCACGTGTTTTACTTTAAACTGCTCCTCTCCCCAACTGCCTCCTGCCAGGGAAGCTGTCTCCCCCCCCCCCATGTCGTCTTGGGTCAGGTGGGTCCTCAGCTCGTGGACATCTGTAGACCATCAAGCACAGCCTGCACCCTGGATGAATTGCCTCAAGAGAAGCCTTCTCTAGTTCCCCGTTTGGCTGTCCTTTACTCAACCTCCTGGGATTTTGTTTTTCTTTTTTTTTTTTAAACAGACTAGACGCTTGAAGCAAAGCTGCCATCCAAGAAGACGACATGCTTTCAGCAACCCCCCTGTATGGGAACGTTCACAGCTGGATGAACAGCGAGAGGGTCCGCATGTGTGGGACAAGTGAAGACAGGTGACTGTGCCCCCCGCGTCCCCGCGCTGTGCCAGGGCTGGGGAGGGAGTGCTGGTCAACCTGCTCTTCGCTCCTGAGCAGATCCTGTGCTGAAGCCCTCACCCCCTCACAGCCAGAGGGGACCCAGAAGGGCTGGGGGTGGGGGGTCTCCCACCTAGCTGGCGGCCCTTGATTTACAGTTTGAACAGGCAATCTGCCTCAGCGAAGCATTGCCGCCCTTTAAAAGATTAGCCCCTAAAGCGGCCTTTCAGTGCACTTTCGTCCTTAATTTATTATTTCATATTTATGAAGGAGAATTAATCCCAGTCTATATGCTGCTTTAACTCTAAATGTCAGGAGTGTGGGCCCAGGTGGATCAGCATTCCATGTGCTTTTAAAACAAATAGTTTGCTCAGTAATGAACGGGGATGTGGTCACTCTAGCCTCGAGTGGAGCCCCAGGGCTTGGGTTACCCTCTGCTGCCCGCCTGCTGGGGCCGTTGCCCCCTGGCTGGAGCCACCAGGCAGCTCTGGGCTTTGATTCCTAGTCAGTCATTTTGGAGTGAGGTAGCGGCGCTAAGCAGCAGGTGATTGAAGCTGTTCTTTGGGGTAATGATGAAACTTTTGCTCTGCTGCTTGTGAACAGTTTTATCCTGGGGATTTGAACGTTGGCACTGAGCACTTTCTTGATCGATGCTTTCTGATAACAAGTCCCAGGGCAACCGCAGCAGCCTAGCACAGATGCGCAGTTTCCTCTTTAGCTCGGAGTGGCTGACGTTTGTGTGATGCCAGTGTGTATCCCCCCATCATTTCGATAAAGGCAGTCACAAATGACTTCATTATCACCATGGAAACCACTTTCATAGGACATTGTCCCTAATTTTGTTTTGGGAAAAGTTTTAAAAACTTGTCCTAGAGCTGGGTGTGGTGGCACACCCCTTTAATCCCAGTACTTAGGAGGCTGAGGCAGGAGGATTGTTGTGAGTTCAAAACCAGCCTGGGCTACAAAGTGAGTTCAAGGCCAGCCCGAACTGCATAGTGAGACCCTATCTCAAAAAATAGGGCCGGGGATTTAGCTCAGTGGCCTAAGCGCCTGCCTGGCAGGTTCGAGGTTGTGAGTTTGATCCCTGTACCAGAAAAAAAAAAAAAAAAACTTGCCCTGGGGCTGGGCATGGTGTAAGCCTGTAATCCCAGCGCTGGGAGGCTGAGGCAGGAAGATCATCTCTAGTTCAAGGCTAGCCTGAAGTAAACATCGAGACCCTGTCTCAAAAAACAAAAACAAAACAAACAGCTTGTCCTGGTGGCCACCATAGAAATTGGTTGATGAAGGGGTCCAACCCATAATCTCTAGCCTTCCAACCAGACCCGCATCTTTGGCTTCCAGGACAGTGTGTACTGGTAGGCTAGGACAGGGCTTGGCCTTTCCAGAGAAAAAGGTCATATGGGAGAAATTGTTGTTCTTAATATCTGGCTTACCCACCTTGGGGACATTTGTGATTCATGTCCCTATATGTGAAAGATCCTGTCTTGTTCGTTTTTCTGGGGTGAGTTAAGTCACATTTTGGGGACAGTTTTCAAAATGAGTCTGGGGGGAAGAGTTAAGGATACGTAGAGAAAAGGTTGGTAGAAACTGGTTTGGTCTGGGGAGATCGACGGAAGGGGTGTTCTCACCAGGCGTGGTGGCTCGTGCCTATAATCCTAGCACTTGGGAGGCTGAGGCAAGAGGATTTCCACTAGTTCAAGGCCAGCCTGGGCCACATAGTGAGTTCGAGGCCAGTCTGAACTACATAGCAAGACCCTCTCTCAAAAAACAAAACAGAAAAACAGAAAAGGATGTTCTCATGAAGTTGGTGTGTCCTTTTAAATAGGAAAATTCCTGTAAATGATGGTGACGCTTCAAAAGCCAGACTGGAACTGAGGGAAGAGAATCCCTTGAACCACAACGTGGTAAGAGATTAATGACTTCTGTGGACATGGTATCAGAGTATCAGTAATGTGTAATCAATTGTGCATTAATTGGCATACCATTAAGGGGCTCAAGGCCCAGCCGAGCAGAAAGCCTCTGGCACAGGACAGGGTCCCAACCAGGCACTTGGTGTTCTTGGTGGTGTGTGTATTTTGACATGCTCCATCCCATAATGGATCCCATCCCCTGCTGATCGGTGGGATGTGTGCCGCTTTGTTTTCTATGAGCTGCGCACCACATCAGTGTTTCCAGCTGCGCATGTTTCCAGCCCCCATGTTGCCCCTTTGGGTTTACCATCCCAGTAAAACATGAAACCCAGGCTGTCTGTTCTGGCACCAGGGGCAGGAAGTCAAAAGGCACAACCGCAGCTTGACCCCTGGCCTCTATTGATTTAGAAATGAGACAGCTAAAGTTCTCCATTCTGGCTGTCCCACTGAAGATTGTTTCTTGTCCTGTTAAGTGATGCCTTCCTACATCGTCCAGGACAAAACGAAACGAACACTCCTACTCCTTGAACCCTAACTGGGCTCAGAGCCTTAGTGTGCATTCTATAGCCCGTAAGGGGATATGGAGAATATTACAATTGGTGTCTTCTCAGTTGCAGCAAAGAATTTTTGCTGCAAAGGCGAATTTTCCAGAGTTCATAGATGGCTGGATTAACATTTGGGCCTCCATTCCAAAGGGATCGACATTTTGCTGGCTTTCAGAGGACCAGTTGAACAGGGGCAAGAAGGCAGGCTGCAGAGGGGTTTAGATGGAGCAGAAGGGGGCAGTGCTCTGATGGTAAGGCAGGTGGCATGTGACCTAGTTGGCTGTGTTCTTCTGGGGCTTATGCTGCTGCTTTGAGTGTCCCAAGTAACACACATGTTGTCCTTCCGCAAAGGTGGACGCGAGTACCGCCCATCGCATCGATGGCCTGGCAGCGCTGAGCATGGACCGCACGGGCCTCATCCGGGAAGGGCTCCGAGTCCCGGGAAACATCGTCTATTCCAGCTTGTGTGGACTGGGCTCAGAGAAAAGTCGGGAGGCTGCCACGAGCACTCTTGGTGGCCTTGGCTTCTCTTCTGAAAGAAACCCAGAGATGCAGTTCAAACCGACTACGCCTGAGACAGTGGAGGCTTCTGCTGTCTCTGGAAAACCCCCAAATGGCTTTAGTGCTATATACAAAACACCGCCTGGAATACAAAAAAGTGCTGTGGCTGCAGCGGAAACCCTGGGCTTGGACAGGCCTGCCAGCGACAAACAGAGCCCTCTCAACATCAATGGTGCTAGTTACCTGCGGCTGCCCTGGGTCAATCCTTACATGGAGGGGGCCACGCCAGCCATCTATCCTTTCCTCGACTCGCCAAATAAGTATTCACTGAACATGTACAAGGCCTTGCTACCTCAGCAGTCCTACAGCTTGGCCCAGCCACTGTATTCTCCGGTCTGCACCAACGGGGAACGCTTTCTCTACTTGCCGCCCCCTCACTACGTCAGTCCCCACATCCCATCATCCCTGGCTTCACCCATGAGGCTCTCGACGCCTTCGGCCTCCCCAGCCATCCCACCTCTTGTCCATTGCGCAGACAAAAGCCTCCCGTGGAAGATGGGTGTCAGCCCTGGGAACCCGGTCGACTCCCACACCTATCCTCACATCCAGAACAGTAAACAGCCCAGGGTGCCCTCTGCCAAGGCAGTCTCCAGTGGCCTGCCTGGGGACACGGCTCTCCTGTTGCCCCCCTCACCTCGGCCCTCACCCCGTGTCCACCTTCCCACCCAGCCCACTGCAGACACCTACTCTGAGTTCCACAAGCACTATGCCAGGATCTCCACGTCGCCCTCGGTCACCCTGTCGAAGCCATACATGACGGTCAGCAGCGAGTTCCCGGTGGCCAGGCTCTCCAATGGCAAGTATTCCAAAGGTGCAGAAGTGGGAGAGAGTGCCCAGCCAGTGCCCGGACACCCCCGGAAGGCAACGGTTCAAGACAGAAAAGATGGGGGTTCGCCGCCTCTGTTGGAGAAGCAGACCGTTACCAAAGACGTCACAGATAAACCACTAGACTTGTCTTCTAAGGTGGTGGATGTAGATGCTTCCAAAGCTGACCATATGAAAAAGATGGCACCCACGGTCCTGGTTCACAGCAGGGCTGGCGGCGGCTTAGTGCTCTCTGGAAGTGAGATTCCAAAAGAAACATTATCTCCTCCAGGAAATGGCTGTACTATCTATAGATCTGAAATCATTAGCACTGCTCCCTCATCCTGGGTGGTGCCTGGGCCAAGTCCCAACGAAGAGAACAATGGCAAAAGTATGCCCCTGAAAAACAAGGCGCTGGACTGGGCCATACCGCAGCAGCGGAGCTCCTCGTGTCCCCGCATGGGCGGCACGGACGCTGTGATCACTAACGTGTCAGGGTCAGTGTCAAGCGCAGGCCGCCCTGCCTCCGCGTCGCCAGCTCCCAATGCCAACACGGATGGCACCAAGACTAGCAGGAGCTCCGTGGACACGACACCATCTGTCATTCAGCACGTGGGCCAGCCCCCAACCACGCCTGCCAAGCACAGCGGCGGTACCAGCAGCAAGGGCACCAAAGCTAGCAACCCAGAACCGAGTTTCAAAGCAAACGAGAATGGCCTCCCGCCAAGCTCAATATTTCTATCTCCAAATGAGGCATTCAGGTCACCACCAATTCCCTACCCGAGGAGTTACCTCCCTTACCCAGCGCCAGAGGGCATCGCTATAAGTCCCCTCTCTTTACATGGCAAAGGACCTGTCTACCCTCACCCAGTGTTGTTACCCAATGGCAGTCTGTTTCCTGGACACCTTGCCCCAAAGCCTGGCCTACCTTATGGGCTGCCCACAGGCCGGCCAGAGTTTGTGACCTACCAAGATGCCCTGGGCTTAGGCATGGTGCATCCCATGTTGATTCCACACACGCCCATAGAGATCGCTAAAGAAGAGAAACCTGAGAGGAGGTCCCGGTCCCACGAGAGAGCCCGCTACGAGGACCCAGCTCTCCGCAGTCGGTTTTCTGAAATGCTGGAAGCCAGCGGTACCAAGTTACACCCAGAAGTCCCCGCCGACAAGAACCTGAAGCCAAACCCTAGCTGGAATCAAGGGAAGGCTGTTGCCAAAAGTGACAAGCTCGTCTACGTAGACCTTCTCCGAGAAGAATCAGATAACAAAACCGAGGCCAGCGCGCCCAAACCCAGCTTCACCACCGAGAGCGTGGCCCAGAATGCCGAGCCCGCCAAGCCCCCGACAGACCCCACGCTGCAGCAGCACCGCGATTTCATCGCTCTCCGCGAGGAGTTGGGGCGCATCAGTGACTTCCACGAAGCTTACGCTTTCAAACAACCTTCAGGCCAGCCAGTCTTCTGCTCGAACAAGGACAGTGTCCCAGCAGGAACCAACAAAGAGAACCTAGGGGTGCCAGTGGCAACTCCTTTCCTGGAGCCAACTATGGGGAGCGATGGCCCCGCTGGAACTTTTGGTAAAACCCAAGAGGATCCCAAACCATTTTGTGTGGGCGGTGCCCCTCCGAGTGTGGACGTCACCCCCACCTATACCAAAGATGGAGCCGATGAGGCAGAATCAAATGATGGCAAAGTTCTGAAACCCAAGCCGTCTAAGCTGGCAAAGAGAATCGCAAACTCAGCAGGTTATGTGGGTGACCGATTCAAGTGTGTCACTACGGAACTGTACGCAGATTCCAGTCAGCTCAGCCGGGAGCAGCGGGCATTGCAGGTGAGCCCCCCACCGGAACTTCAGGGCCCTTTTGGGTGGTCAGCTTTGTAATGTGTATGGGTGGAGGGCAGGGCACCAGGCAGATTTGGTTAATGACACTTAATGGTAACTTGAGTGTATGAAATGGGCTCAGTGAGGGGAATTGAGTGGTAGCTCTTAAGCGGATACTTTGTGTGTCTGGATACTTTTGTAAGTTATTCTGTAGATTGTAAGAGAACTCCACTGGAATGCTGATAACGAGTTTTAATTATTGTGAAGGATGTCTAAAGACTGCATGACATTTACCTATCAATTACTTTGATTTCTCTGCCTGTAAGATAACAAGTATATATAGAAGCACCGCTTAGAATGTCTTACTTGGTACTTGGTGGAGATGTGTAGCAGCAGTATGTCTGTGGGAATCGCAATTTTTTCACCAAAAAGAAAGAAAAAGGTCGCTTAAAGGGATAGCGTATGTATTTAATTTGCTAGTGAATTATGATAGATGTTGTATAGGAATTTCCTTAAGATATTTTACTTTTAATTAAAAGATGAATAAAGCCAAATTGTTTTGCAATGTTAAGAAAAAAATTGGTTTATGCTTATAAAAATGGATGAAGTTATCTAAATGATCCATTGAGTGCCCATTTTAATTACATAGATGGAAGGATTACAAGAGGACAGTATTTTATGTCTACCCGCTGCTTACTGTGAGGTCAGTTCTTCAAATTTTTATTACTAGAATCTTACATAAACCTTTTGAGTTAAATTTCATTTCCAAATATACAAAGGGAAGTTTGTGGGCCATGGTCGTCTTTATTCATTGTGCATTTTGTTTCTTTTCTGTTGTGTTTTTTCTTTCGTTTTCTTTGCATTGTGTTTTTGTTTTGTTTTATTTACCTTCAGAAGAGAATGTCTGTCTTTATGCAACAGTGTATGTATGGCTATACATACATAGCGCATCTATAATCTATATACATACAACTTTATGGATAAAGAATGTGTGGCTACTTCCATATAGTAGATACTCTTACATTTTTATCTGTTAAACTTTAAAATATCTGAGTTGTATCTCATAAATTGTGGTTGGTTTTGGGCAAACTTTTCTTTGAAAATACTTTCCTTTAGTGTAAGGCACCTGAAATAGCTTTTATGGTAAGGTGTTGTTTTTTTCTTTTCCGTCTCCGTTCTCTTTCTAGCGTGCAATGATTCGCTTCTCAGAGTTGGAGATGAAAGAGAGAGAAGGTGGCCACCCAGCAACCAAAGAGTCCGAGGTGTGCAAATTCAACCCAGCCGACTGGGAAAGGTTGAAAGGAAATCAGGACAAAAAGCCAAAGTCGGTCGCCCTGGAGGAGGCCATTGCTGACCAGAATGACAGTGAGAGATGTAAGTAACCCCAGCAGCTGGCCTGTGGTTGCCCGTCAGTGAGGTCGGGACCACCCTGTTCTCACTCGGCGATTTGGGGATGGTGGCCTAGGGCCCAGTTGGCGACTACTTGGAAAAATGGGCTGCTCTTACCAGTGCGGAGTGAAGGGTAGGGCTGACTGTCCTTTCGATTGTTGTGCCAGACGGAGTGGGGCATCTGTGAAAGGGCTCTCCTTGGATGCAGCTCCTTTTATAAAGAGGCACCAGCCCCACGCCTAGTAACTGGGGCGGAGGCGTGGAGTGGGCTGCATGTGGGAGGGATGGTCCTTCCCAGCTGTCCCCATAGTGCCACTGTGATAGGGATGGAGAATACTCATTTTATTGACATGGGATGAAGGATGGCGAAGGCGCCATCAAGATGAGTGCAGTCATTTATTGTGTCTGGTTCATTTGCCATGCTTGGGAGTTGGCAGCAAGACATGGCCTATATCAGAGGGCTCTGCCCGCCAGATGGAGGGTGGCTTCTGTCCTGGAGGGAAAGCAAGTGCCTTCCTCAGGACACTGCCGTCCCCGCAGCAGGCCCCTCTGCTCTGCGATTGAGTTGGGGAGCAGGAAGATGTGGCGGCGGTGGTAGGGGAAGGCCTTGCCCTTCATTGCTCGGTGCACACGCTTGAGGCCTGTGGACCTCGGAAACCTCCCTGGTGAAGGGGAACTGGGGTGTCCGGGTGAGCATGGAGGAAAGTAGGTGCCAAACCCTCCCAGACAGGTCAGCCAGTGGTGTTGGCTGTTGTAGTAGGCTCGGTGTCACCAGCGCGGCGCTAGGGGCCTTGGGGCTCTGGGGAGGGGGTGCAGTCAGGCTGGCTGCCTCTGGCTACCCCCAGAACACAGCCTTCCTCCTCGCCTGCAACTCATCCTCAGCTGAGCCGGGACTGCTTTATTATTAGACCTGAAGAAGGTAGTTTGTATTGCTAGTAGATGCTGGCTTACCCAAGTGGCAGGAACTCTGGATGGATCGCAACACCACCTCACAGAATGGATCTGGGGCAGCGTGTGCTCTAATGACCAAAGCAACAAAGAAAGCCATTCTCCTGTCTGATGCCTGGGCTAAACCCTCCCTTTTGGTGTTGCCCCACAACACTGGCTGTTGGGAAGGTTTTTCAGAGACACCAGGGAAGTAGGCAAGGTGAAATTAAAGAGAAGGTGCTTCTAGGAGGGGGAGCTGCTCACAAATGGGACCCCACTTCGTTCTGCATGGGTGGCGAGGGAGGGGTGGGGAACTTGGCCACCTTCAAGGATTTCGGACCTTTCTCTGCTTCTTGAGTAACATGGCCAGACCCAGGGCAGCTGCCGCCCTCAAATTCACATCTGAGTGGCCTCACCCCCACCTGCTTCCCAGAGAGGTTCGTGTCCTTCCCATCTCGCCTGTTGCACCTGGAGGAAAGGGGTGTGGCTTGGCAGTAGGGCCCACTGCCACCCAGATGGTCCCAAAAGGCTTCCCATTCCTCAAGTACCCGGGACAGGGCTCCAGTGCTTCCCCCGTGGCAGAGAACGGAGTAACGGCTGGCCAGTTTTGAAGGACCCTCTGGGGGCCTCAAGGTTTGTGGTCCACCAAGAGGAATACCCTGAGCCGGGCGTGGTGGCGCACGCCTTTAATCCCAGCACTCGGGAGGCTGAGGTAGGTGGAGTGTTGTGAGTTTGAGGCCGGCTTGGGCTACAATGCGAGCGCAAGGCCGGCCTGAGCTACACAGTGCGACCCTGCTTCAATAAAATAGGGCTGCGAGTTTGGCTTAGTAGCTTAAGCACCTGTCTTGGCAGGCGTGAGGCTGTGAGTTCGATCCCCGGTGCTGCAAAAAAAAAAAAAAAAAAGGAATACCCTAAGGGAGCCATTGTCCTTGCTGACGCCACTGCAACCTTGTCTAGGGGACAGCAGATTAGCTGGGTCCTCTTGGCCATCAGGGCCCAGCTCTGCGTGGGTGTCCTCAGGTCTCTTGACAGGTGTCATGGTGGGGTGGGCAGGGTCACAGCAAGGGCATCTTCTCTTTCTCAGGTAGCTCCTCTCCCAGAAGCACCTGGGGCTTGGACGATGGCAGGTGCTTCTTGTTGGGAGGGGCTTGGGTAAAAGGCCAGCAGTGCAGTTGAGAGTGCCGTGGTTGGAGTTCTCGATACTCTTTTCCGTAGTATGAGTGGTCAAGTCAAATGTCCATTGTGGAAAGGAAGCAAATAAGCCAGGAGACAGGGCACATGCCTTTGAGAGTTCCCTGGTGGGAGCCATCAGTGGCATTTTGAAGATGGAGGGGGGGACACGAGGTATTGGCCCTTTATTTCTTGAACATGTGTAACCGTCTGTGTCCCTTGCCAGCCACTTGGCTAATCGAGGACCTAGAACCTGCTCAGTGATTTCTGAGCAGGAGCTGGAGGGAGTAGAGGGAAGGGGCTGCGGGCTCAAGATTTCTGGCTTACGAAACCCCTCCTCTGGGGAAGTACCAGCACACTTTGGAAACCACTTTTGAGTTTGGAGTAGAGAGATGCGGGGCCTCATCTCTAGAGGTTGGGAGTCTCACAAGGTCAACCTCCCCCACACATGGTAGAGCTCCCTGGAGAGGGAACTGACATCGTGGCAATTGGTTCTCAAAAGTCTCCATCAACCTAGCATGGTTGTGCACAACTCACATCTCAGCTACTCTGGAAGCTGAGGCAGGAGGATCACAAGCCTGGACAAGTTAGCTAGGCCCTGTCTCAAAATTAAAAAATAAAAAAGGCAAGGGGTGCAGCTCCGTGGTAGAGCCCTTGCCTACTGTGCGTATCAAAGCCTTGGGTTCAGTCGCCAGCACCACCTCCCCAGTAGTCTCAAACTTCCCCCATCTTGTTTAGGGCTCACTAGGCATGGCTGCAATAGTGGTAAAGTTGCTTTGTTGCCACGGTGACTTGTAAATGTTGCCATGGTGACGCTTCTGTGAGGTAGTGCTATGGCACAACCATGATAAATTATGGGATGTTTGTGCTGCAGGGAGCAAGTATTAAACCACCAACAACATAGCTGCATCCACATCTGCCTGGATGGTGTGACCAAAGGCACGAGGGCTCTGAATTTAGGACCGATCCGTGAAAGAGCAGTGATGGAGCATCCTGGTCAGGAGCCCTGTCTGTCTCTCTACCCCTTTCCTTTGCGCTGGAGGATAATCCTGAGGGTGGTGGATGGATAGCCTCATTGCGGGAGGTCCAAGTGTGGAGGTGACCATGTGTGTCTTGGGCAGTTAGGGTGGGCAGTCTTCACCATTACTACTGCCTTGTGGAAAGACACCCTAGTGTAAGGTCTTGAGCGGCCTTCACTGAAGAGAATTAGAATTTTCTCCCCATGAGACTTGGGGGTGGGGGAAGGAAGGTGGACCCGGTTTGAGAATTCTTGAGAACGGAGGGGAAAGCAGCTGCACCATGGAGAGGAGGCCCAGGCGTGCCTGCAGTGAACCCCAGGTTGAGCAGTGACGGGGTCTTGATCATGGTTCAGGACGGGAGATGACAGGCATTGCTGTCTGGAGACCCTCAGGGTGAGGCTGGAGGCGAATGGCCATGGGCTGCCAGTAGCGTGCTCCCCATCCTCACCCACCAGCACCCCTGTGAATCAGGGAGCAGGAGGTGGTGTGAACTGGAGCCCTTCCCATCCCCCACGGAAAACCGCAAAAGACACACGTCAGGGTG
>RJWM01030334.1:0-23525 GCA_004363535.1 Dasyprocta punctata
GAAATGCAGATCAAAACTCCACTGAGATTCCATCTCACCCCATTCAGAATGGCTATGATCAAGAATGCAAGAAACAATAAATGCTGAAGAGGATGCAGGGGAAAAGAAACCCACACAGTTGGTGAGAATGTAAATGAATAGCCACTATGGAAATCAGTATGGAAGTTCCTAAAATACCTAAAGACATAGATATTTTTGACCCAGCTCTAGTATCTCACAGTATATTCCTGAAGAATTAAAGACAGCATAGTATAGTGATCCTTTTGTACCCATGCATTGCATCACAATTCACAATGGCTAAGGTAAGTAACCAGCCTAGGTGCCTGTCAGCAGATGAGTGGATAAGGAAAATGTGGTATATATACTCAATGAGATATTATTCAGCTGTGTAAAAGAACAAAGTCTTGTGATTTGCAGGAAAAGTGAATGGAACTGGAGATCACAGAGTTAAGTGAAATAAGCTAGCTTCAGAAATTCAGACGTTATATGTTTTCTTTCATGTGTGGAATCTACAAACAAATCAGGGAGGATAGAAAAAAAGACATGACGGGAAAGTAGAAAGAAAACTATTAGAGGCAAGAAGGGGAGTCAGGAAGAAGAGGAGAAAAAGGGGAGGAACAGCTGGAGATGCACATAATTAAAATGTCATAAGCGTGTTCCAACGTGCCAAAATGAAACCCATTATTTTGTATAAGTAATATGTTCCAGTAAAACAAATTAGAGAATAAACAAAAAAGAAAGTTTCCTCAGTAATTACAAATACATTGAAAATGAAAAAATAAAACAGAGCCAAAGAGAAAGTTTTAACAGGATTTTTTTTATTTGAGAGAAAAAAGTCACAGAAAAGAAAACCAAAAAGCAAAAGAGACAAACAAAGAACAACAACAAACCCAATACAGTAACAGTGTAGACTTAAAGAACAAGAGGATAGGAATTTGACAATGGTTGTAATATTGCATATTGTTACCTTCAAAAGGGTTGTTTTGATTAACAGACATAGACATGCAAAATTGATCTAATCATATGAATATTAACTGTTCTTTTTCAATAACTAATGCAGTTAGTATCTATCTTATGTATATATGAACAAATTTAAGTCTTTTTCCTTTTCCTTCCCTTCTTTCCTTCTTTCCCCATCCCAATTACTTTCCCTGTTTCAGCAGTTTCTTTCTTTCTTTCTTTCTTTTTTTTTTTTTGTGACACTGGGGATCGAACTCACATCCTGACGCCTACCAGGCAGGTGCTTATGCTGCTGAGCAAAACTCCTGGCCCTAGTGTTTTGAGGCAAGGTCACACTATGTAGTTCAGGCTGGGCTTGTGCTCACGTTGTAGCCCAAACCAGCCTCAAACTCACAATTCTTCTACCTCAGCCTCCCGAGTGCTGGGATTAAAGGCGTGTGCCAACACGCTTGGCATTTCAGCAGTTTCTTACCCTTATAAAGTATTTATTGTAGATTTTGGATCATATATACTTTTTCAGTTTCTTACACTAGGGAGACAATACAGTATTTACACATGAGAGTTTGATTTATTTCACTTTTTTTTATTGAAAAGCAACTGTATTTAATGGTGAGAAACAAAAACAAATGTTTTACAAGAGCATCAAAATATGAAATAGTGATAAATCTCGTCACAAAATTTACAAGACCTATATACAGAAAACTAGAAAACATTACAGAGAAATTACAGATTTCAAGACCTATTTTTTTAAGCTGAAACAAAAAAAATGTAATTCGAAAGGCAAAATTGGATCTAAATATCAAATAATAAGCATTCTCTTTTTCTCTTTCTCTAACTGTCCCAACTAATTTTTATATACACACAGGTTTTCTTTCAGTTCATCACACCAGTGCAACAATACTATAGTCACGTATACGTGACTTATTCAGTTCACCGAGAAGCATCTCCTCAGCATTCATCCATTTGAGGGCAAAAATGTCTAGTTTATTGCTCTTTATAGCTGAGTAGTAATCCATTAGGTAGAAATAACACAACATTTTTATGCATTCCTCAGTCAGGGGGCATTTAGGCTGCTTCCGCGATCTAGCAATTACGAATTGGACAGCAATGAACATAGGTGAACATATATCATTGTGATGAGATATTTTTAGTTCTTTTGGGAAGATACCCAGAAGGCGAATAGCTGGGTCAAATGAGACCTCCAATCCTAGCTTTTTGAGGAATCTCCACACTGACTTCCACAGAGGTTGCAGCAGCCTGCATTCCCACCAACAGTGGAGAAGGGTTCCTTTTTGCTCACAGCCCCTCCAGCATTTGTTATTGGTTGACTTCTTAATACCAGCCATTCTTTCTGGGGTGAGGTGGAATCTGAGTGATACTTTCATTTGCATGTCTCAATGGCCAGTGCTGTTGAACATTTTTTTAATGTATTCATTTGCTGTTTGTACTTCTTCATCTGAGAAGTGTACCTTCATCTTAGATGCCCATTTTTGGATTGGGTCTTTAAATCTTGGAGGACTGATTTTTTTAAGTTCTTTATAGGTTTTCGATATTTATCCTTTATCTGAGGGACAGCTAGAAAACGATTTCTCCCATGATGTGGGTAGTCTCTTCACACTGTTGGTGGTTTCTCTTGCTGTGCAGAAAGTTTTCAAGATGATGTGATAGCATTTGTTGATTCTTTGCGTTAATTCCTGTGCAGTCTGGCTTTTATTCATAAAGTCTTTGCCTACACCAATGTCTTCAAGAGTTTTACCCACTCTATCTTCCATCAGATTTAGTGTTTCTGTATTAATGTTGAGATCTTTCATCCATTTAGATTTTAACTTAGTACATGGTGAAAGATATGGGTCTAATCTTAATCTTTGACATGTGGAAAGCCAGTTTTACCAGCACCATTTATTAAAAAGGCTATCTTTTGTCCAATGAGTGTGTTTAGCACCTTTGTCAAAGATAAGATAGCTTAGTGTGTCTGGAGTTGTTTCTGAATCTTCTAATCTATTCCATTGATTCCTTTATTATGTATTCTCAGCTGGGTCAGCAGTTCCCCATTGATCCTCCGGTCTGCTTTTTTTTGCCAGTACCACACTTTTTTTTTTTTAAGAGAAAAAAAGACACATATAAGAAAGACATAAAGCAAAAGAGACAAACAAACGACTAGAGCAAATGCACAACAGTAACATTACAGGTTTACAAAACAGGATGATAGAAACTTGATAATGGTTGCAATATTGCATATCATTACTTTCAAAATGACTGTTTACATTAACAGATATAGACATGCAAAATTGATCTAATCATATGAGTATTAACTGTTCTTTCTCAATAACTATTACATTCAGCAGTACGTTTATTTTAGTTATCTTGCATATACATATATACAGATTTATAACTTTTTCCTTTTCCCTTCCCTCTTTCCCCCTTTTACCTTCCCAATTACTTTTGCTCTTTGAGCAGTTTTTACCCTTAGATAGTATTTACTATAGATTTTGGATTATATATACTTTTTCAGTTTCTTACACTAGGGAGACAATATGGTATTTACACATGTGGATTTGATCACTTATGAGTATGGTCTCAAGTTGTGTTGATTTCCTTATAAAAGTCTCAATGCAGTCTTTCTTGATAGCTGAGTAGTACTCCATTGTACAAAAACACCAGATCTTTTTTATTCATTCCTTGATTGATGGGCACTTGGGTTGTTTCCAAGATCTGGCTATTACAAATCAGGTTGCTATAAACATGGGTGCACAAATATCACTGTGGTATGATGTTTTCAATTCTTCTGAGAAAATGCCCAGAAGAGGGATAGCTGGGTTGAATGGGATCTTTAATCCTAGCTTCTTAAGGAATCTCCACACTGACTTCCACAATGGTTGCACCAGTCTACACTCCCACCAACAGTGGAGAAGAGTTCCTTTTTCCCCCACAACCACTCCAGCATTTGTTGTTGCTTGGTTTATTAATCTTGGTCATTCTTTCTGGAGTGAGATGGAAACTCAGTGTTGTTTTAATTTGCATTTCCTGAATGACCATTGATGTTGAACGGTTTTTCATATATTTATTTGCCATTTGTATTTCTTTCTCTGAGAAGTGTGTATTCATCTCAAGTGCCCATTTTTGGATTGGGTCCTTGAATTTTAGGGGCCTGATTTCTTTTAATTCTTCATATGTTTTAGATAGAAGTCCTTTGTCTGATGGTCTATTGGTTAAGATATTTTCCCAGTTCATGGGTTTTCTTTTTACTCTGTTGGAGATTTCCTTTGACATGCAAAAACTTTTTAGTAAATGAGATCCCAGTTGTTGATTCTGGGAAGTGTTTCCCGTGCAATTTCATTTTTGTTCATGAACTGTCTGCCTACTCCGATGTTATTAAGATTTTTACCTACTCTGTCTTCTAGTAAGTTTAGTGTCTCTGTTTTAATATTCAGATCTTTCATCCATTTTGACTTTATTTTAGTGCGTGGTGATAGGCATGGATCTAGTTTTAGTTTACAGCATATAGAAAGCCAGTTTTTCCAGCACCATTTATTAAAGAGGCTATCTTTCTTCCAACGTACATGCTTTGCTCCTTTGTCAAAGATGAGGTGGCTAAGTGTGTTTGTAGTTGTTTCTGTATCTTCTAACTTATTCCATTGATCTTTAGGTCTGTTTTGATTCCAGTACCATGCTGATTTTATCACAGTGGCTTTGTAGTATAGTTTCAAGTTGGGGATTGTGATGCCTCCTGCCTTCCCTTTGTTGCCCAGAATTGCCTTTGCTATTCTAGGTCTTTTCTGGTTCCAGATGAATTTTAGGAATGCTTTCCCTAGCTCTGTGAGGTAGGCAGGTGGTATTTTGATTGGGATTGCATTAAATCTGTATACCAATTTTGGGAGAATGGCCATTTTCATGACGTTTGTTCTTCCTATCCACGAACAGGGAATATCTTTCCATTTTCTGAGATCTTCTTCTATTTCCTTCTTTAGAGTAATGTAATTTTCACTGTATAGATCTTTTACTTCCTTTGTTAGATTGATTCCTAAGTATTTCATTTTTTTTCGATGTTATAGTGAAGGGTGTGGTTTCCCTTGTTTCTCTCTCACTGACTTTGTTATTTGTGTACAGGAATGCTATTGATTTTTGAGTGTTCACTTTGTATCCAGCAACATTACTGAATGTGGTCATTACTTCTAGAAGTCTTCTAATGGATTTTTGTGGGTCTTCTATGTAGAGTATCATATCGTCTGCAAATAATGATAATTTCACTTCTTCCTTTCCTATCCTTATTCCTTTTATTTCTTTCTCTTGTCTAATTGCTCTGGATAGTATTTCCAGAACTATATTGAATAGGTGTGGTGATAATGGACGTCCTTGTCTTCTTCCTCATTTTAGGTTGAAAGTTTTCAGTTTTTCTCCGTTTAGCAAAATGTTGGCTGTTGGTTTATGATATATGGCTTTTATGAGCTTGAGGTAGAGTCCATCTTTTCCGATTTTCTGTAGGGATTTATCATGATTGGGTGTTGGATTTGGTCAAAAGCTTTTTCTGTATCTATTGAGATGATCATGTGGTTCTTGTCCTTGACCCTGTTGATATGGTGTATTACATTTATTGATTTGCATATGTTGAACCATCCCTGCATTCCTGGGATGAATCCCACTTGATCGTGGTGTATAATCTTTCTGATAACTTGCTGTATTCTGTTTGCCAGTATTTTATTGAGGATTTTTGCATCTATGTTCATGAGGGAGATTGGCCTGTAATTTTCTTTTTTGGTTGGGTCTTTCTCTGGTTTTGGTATTAGGGTAATACTTGTTTCCAGGAATGAGTTAGGGAGACTTACTTCCCTTTCAATTTCATTGAAGAGTTTGGGGAGTGTTGGCATTAAGGCTTCCATATATTTCTTGTAGAATTCAGTGGTGAATCTGTCAGGGCCCGGGCTTTTCTTTGTTGGTAGGGTCCTAATTACATTTTCAATTTCATTAGCTGAAATTGGTTTAATAAGCAGCTTTATATCTTCTTGATTCATCTTTGGTAATTCATAAGTCTTTAGGAATCTGTACATTTCTTCTGTGTTATCAAATCTATGTGAGTAAAGGTTTTTGAAGTAGGTGTTGATGATCTTTTGTATTTTCACAAGGTCTCTAGTGATTTTACCCTTTTCATTTCTTATTGCATGAATCTGAGTTTTTTCTTTCCTCTTCTTGATGAGGTTGGCTAGGTGTTTATCAATTTTATTTACTCTTTCAAAGAACCAACTCTTCGGTTCGTTAACTCTTTGTTTTTTTTTTTTTTTTAGTTTCAATTGCATTAATTTCTGCTCTCATCTTAATAATTTTCTCCCCTCTTTGGGCTTTGGACTTGACTTGCTCTTCCTTTTCTAGAAGTTTGAGGTGCAGCATTAGGTTGTTTATGTGTGTTCTTTCCATTTTTCTGATGTGGGAGTTTAGTGTTATAAATTTCCCTCTGAGAACTCCTTTCATTGTGTCTCACAGGTTCCGGTAATTTGTATTTGCATTTTCATTCAATTGTAGATATTATTTAATTTCTTGTTTAACTTCTTCTGTGACCCATTGGTTATTTAGGAGAGTATTATTTAATTTCCATGTGTTTATGTAGTTATTGTAGGTTTTTGTCATTTATTTCCAATTTTACTGCGCTATGGTCAGATAATATGCATGGAATTGTTTCAGTTCCTTCTCATTTACTTAAGCATGTTTTGTCGATCAGTATATGATCTATTTTAGAGAATGACCCATGTGCAGCTGAGAAGAATGTGTATTCTGATGTTGATGGGTGGAATACTCGGCACACATCTACTAGGTCCATTTGTTCACAAGTTTGATTCAGTGCTGTTATTTGTTTGCTGATTTTTTGTTTGGTTGATCTGTCTCTCTGTGACAGTGAGGTGTTAAGGTCTGCTGTTATAACTGTATTATTGTTTATTTTGTTTTTCATGTCTATTAAGAATTGTCTTACATAGTTGGGCGCTCCCATATTCGGTGCATATATATTTATGATTATAATCTCTTTCTCTTGAAGTTTTCCCCTAACACGTATGTAGTGACCTTACTCATCTCTTTTGATCATTTTCGGTTTGAGGTTCGTATTGTCTGCAAACATAATAGCTACCCCTGCTTTTTTCTGGGTTCCTGTTGCATGGAGTATTGTTTTCCAGCCTTTGGTTTTTAGTCTGTGAATTTCCTTTTGAGTAAAATGTGTTTCTTGTACACAGCATATTGCTGGTGTTTGTTACTTAACCCACTCTGCTAGTCTGTTTCTTTTTATTGGTGAGTTGAGACCATTTACATTGATTGATATAACTAATATGTACTGGCTCATCCTTGTCATTATACCTTTTTGTTGTTATTTTTGTACATGTTCTGTTTAATTATTTGCCCTGCTTAGTGGTTTCATTTTGTTGTTGTTCTTAAGATTGTAGCTATCTTTGTCTCTTTCTAGAGTGTCATTCAGTACTCTTTGTAGTGTTGTTTTGGTGGTCATAAATTTCCTCAGTTGTTCTTTGTCATGAAAGAATCTTATTTTTCCATCATTTTTTAAGGACAGTTTCGCAGGGTACATCAATCTGGGTTGAAAGTTGTTTTCTTCCAGGATTTGAAATACTTCACTCCAAGCTCTTCTTAACTTAAAGGTTTGTGTTGAGAAGTCTGCCATGATTCTGATATGCTTTCCTTCGTAGGTGATCTGTTTCTTTTCTCTGACAGCTTTTAGTATTTCCTTCTTGTGCTGTATTTCTGATACCTTAATTATTATATGTCTGGGTGAAGATTTATTTTGGTTATGGTTAATTGGGGTTCTATATGCCTCAGTTACTTGTATTTCAGATTCTCTTCCCATGTTTGGAAAATTTTCTGCTATTATTTCTGTGAATAGTCTTCTCAGGTCATTAGTATTGACCCCTGCTTTTTCATTTAAGCCTATTAATCTTATGTTGTTTCTCTTTGCATCATCTTGCAGCTGTTGAATTGTTGTTTCTTGGTTCCTTATTATTTTTAAGAGATCTTTTGTTTCGGGCCATAAGGTCCCATGCTGTCTTCAAGATCTGAGATTCTATCTTCAGCTTCATTCAAGTGGTTTTTCAAACATTCCATGGAATTTTTCATTTCCTGCATTTCCCTTTGAATCTGTTACATGCATTCTGTTTGTGTCTTATTTTGTTTATTCAAAGCTTCCATCATTTTCTTAAGTTCTTCTATTTTTTTATCTTACTCTTCTTTTGATAAACACAACATTTCTTTAATAATGATTGTCATTTCATTTCTTAGCTGAGAGATTATTTCTGATTTGAGTTTCTCTATAGCTTCATCAAGCTGTTTCTTTACTGCATTTGCTATCATTTCAGAAAGCTCAGTTTTGTGACTCCCAGTGTCTTGCATTTCAGTGTCTCTTTGGTTTGTTCTCAGTGGGCTGGTGGATTGAGACTGCCTCCTGTCTTTTGTTTTGTCATTTTCTTCTGGGACCCGTGTGACTCTTGTCCTGTGAGGTTGACCGGGTGTTCCCCTGGTGGGTTGTGCTGAGTCGCGGGTCCGGGTAGAGCTGGATCCTGTGCTCAGCTAGTGAGGGAGCACTCCCGGAGTGTGCTGGTGGAGCCTCTGCCTTACTTGCTGGGGGCCGAGACTTCCCGGACCCAGGCAGCTTGGTGGAGTGTGCCCCAGAGTGTGGTTCCACCTGGACCCTGAGTCTGGCTGCAACGAGTTCATAGCCTCTGGAGTTCCAGGCAAGCCTGGGTGAGACCCAGGCCCACAGTGCTAGGGCCTTGCTCCTGGCTGGGTGGGCCCGCAACCTCTAGGACCCACCACACTGGGAGTTAATATAATTATTATATCTTGTGCATGTCAAAAACAAATTTTGAGACAAAATTTACAAAGATTATTTATTTATACACTTCTGGTCATCACTTTTGTTTTGGCAAGGCCACAAAAGTGTTATAAAGGAGAATAAGTTTAGAGAGTATGAAAGGAGAAATATGGAGAAAGCCTCTGGCAAACACACTGCTAGAAGGAAGAATGGGATGCAGGGGGAGATTTTGTACCTGTTCTTCAGGTATATTTTTCAGTACTTGGTGTTGGTACACAGGGACAAGCAGTTTGGAACTATTTCAAAAGAGGATAGAGTATTCAATGGTAAGAGAAGAGAATTGTATGGCCATTTCTTGGAACAAGTAGGGATTAATGGGTTGTTTTTTGTAGTCACACTATTACTGTATCATGGTCCCATGACAGCTCACAAGCAACTCATATGTGCCTGGTATCTTCATATATATACATCTTTCTAATCAGCACAACTGGGCTGAGAAAGAGAGGCACTATTGTGATTTTCCTTTTAAAATGAGGGAAAGCGATGCTTAGAGAGCTGAAATGACCCTTTTGAAGACACTAAAGTAGTAAGTAGCAGAGTTAGGAACTTTCTGGCATATTTCCTAGAAAAGGTGATCTATAGGGAAAAATGTGAAAGGAAGGATATTGATTCTATTACAGATGAGAGGGTTAAGACTTGTGTGCTGGAAAGGTATTTGTTCTTTTTATTAAAATCATCATTTGTACCATCATCATCACATTAAATAATATTTAAAATACCCAAGTACCATATTACGTACCAGGGTTTTGGGATCCCAAGGAAGAAGAAGTAATAGATTTGTTTTTCTCAGGGGAAAAAGGAACATTTTGTGATTTTTAATTTTTTTTTGGTTTGGTCATGCATTTTTTCCTGTTTTAAGATAATTTGAGTTTATTTTTTTTAATTGCTATTGCTTCTACAGAAGAAAATGAAAATCTCTGCAGAGCAAAATGCTTCTTAGCATCAATAATCTACACTGCACTGTCATTTCTCAGAAGTCCCAATGAGAGTTGGGAAGGAAAATCTCAATGGGTAAGTGAAGGAAGAGAACAGATAACTGTCACCTCAGGCATCTAGGCAAAGCTTAGATGATCTTGATTTTGAATTTGATGGGAGAGAAGGTAAATCAGGATACTTCAAAGTGATCTATTTGGTTAAATTCAGTGCAGGGCATGTTATGGTCTGAATATGGTTTGTCCCCACCAACACTCATGTTAGGTTTAACGCTTCATGGTGATTATACTATGAGGTGAGAGTCTTTGTGAGGCTGTGATGCAGACACTGCCTTCATGGACAGATTAATATTTCTCTCCAGAGATTTGGTTAGTTCACTCAAGACTGGATTGGGTCTTTTGGGATTGGCTTATTTATTGGAAGACAGAAAGTTAGAAAGTGAAGCCGACACTTCTGTTGTTCGCACATGTGTTTCTTCCACAGGCACTTGTCTCCCCTTCCCACCTCTCCACTGTGACATGATACAGCACAAGGTCTTCACCAGAAGCCAATCAGATGCAGCTGCGTGATCTTGGATGGAGTCATGACCCCCAAGTAAACCTCTTTTCTTTATAAATTTCCTGGCCTCTGATATTTTGTTATAATAACAACAAAAAATGGAATAAGAGAGAGCCTGAACCTCAGGAGGGAGCCAGTAAGGTTTTCTCAACATGTTTCTGCTTTCCTTATACCCTGGACTAAGTAGTATGAACTCTAAGGGGTGCTGAAAAGGAATGAAGCCAATTGTTCCTTTGTCCCACCTGTAAGATCATTTTGCAAACAATCATCTTTAGGAAAGGAAAAAGGTGGAAAAGTAGCCAAGTTACATCTTGGAGATAATCATGGCCACGGTTGCAACTATAACTTTGAAACAAGTGATTTCAAACTAAAGGACCACCTGAAAAACTGAAATGTGCTTTAGCCTCCTTGCTTCCTCCCTCCTTCCCTCCTCTTCATCCTTCCTTCCTTCCTTCCCCTCTTCCCTTCTACTCATGGATCTGCCCTACTCAATCTTCCTGTGTATCCGTGGATATTTCCAGTATTTCTGTGAGGAAACCTATGATAGATATCCAGGTATGTAAGAAGCTGAAGCAGACAGAGACAGATGTGCTCTTCGAACTGTTGCATGTGCAGGAGGGCAATGATCATCAGAGGTCTCTTACTGAATGTTCACCATACCCTGGGGAAGCCATGTCTCTTGTCTCTTTTAATCCTCCACAGAAGCCAGTGGAATAGTTGCCATTATTAGCTTCTCTACTGGAGAGGACACGGAGACTCTAAGATGTTATCCAAGGTGTGATTGAAAAATATGGTGACAGTTTAATTTAAAAAAAACTATTACAGTAAAATTATATTGCAATTGACCCTTCTCAAAAATACTGCCCTTACTTCAAACACAGTCATTGCATGGTTCTTGCCAGTTTCTGAAGCAGTTTTGGAAGTTCTCCCTTGTCAGTGTCTTTAGTTGTGCTGTCAAGGCTGCTTCAATGTTCTGAATCCATTCAAAATGCTTACCTTTTACAGTCATTTTTTTTGTACCGGGAATCTAACTCAGGACCTTGCACTTGCTAGGCAGGCACTTATGCCACTGAGCTATATCCTTGGCCCTTGGTATTTTGACTTTAGGGAAGAGCCAGAAGTTGCACAGTGCCAGATCCAGTAAATAAAATGAATGAGAACACTCTGTAATGTTGTTACGAGCTTGCCTTTCCATTGGATGGCGCTCAGCAGCAGCATTCACTAATCTTTAATTACACCTCCTAAAGATAGCCATGAAAGAGGACTTGGATCAGAAAGTCACAAGAATGATAGGGTAACTGTGCTCAAAGTGAGGAGAAGTATTTTGAAGGAGATTAATGGCAATGTGTCTTTTACTGTAATTTTTTTTTAAAATTAAGCATTCACCCTATTTTTTGATCACACCTTATATAATATGCTAAAGCTCATGTAGGTAGGATGAGGTGGAGTTTGGATGTTAGACCTGACAGCTTGGAATTTTTTTCCCATACAATTCTAATTCTGATGTTAAATACTAACACTCAGTCATCGAAGACATGTGAAAGATCTGCCTTACAAACAAGCTTAGAGCAGAAATACTGCAAAACTTGGGAAGTTGGTTTGAAAAGACTGAAACAAATCTAAAGATGATCGCTTGCTTTGGGAACGTTGGTCTTTTGATGGAAGCAGGAACTTGAGGACAGATACATGAGGTAAAGATGCTTCAATGGCTATGCAATGACAAAAGTGGTTGGCGGGGTGCAGGAAGGTAAGATCTGGATGTTATCTTTGAACTGTCCTCACTTATCCCTCTCATTTTCCTGATGAGGAAACAGGCTTAGAGAGTGCCAAAGAGGTTACCAAGTGGAGTTAGTGGAAGAATGTGAACTCAATTCTGGGGCTCCCAGTCATGGGCTCTGTTTGCTCAACCATACTGCATGACTTTGTCCTAGATTACTTTTTTCTTTCTTGCACATAATTGCTAGGACAAGAATTGGTGGCAGCACACCTGGGACTTGAGGACTGTTTCTTGGAGCTAATTTGAGGAACCGAGGTTCAAAGTAGTAGTGCTACTTAAATCACCGTTTTACTGCATTGATGTGGAATTACCAATGCACCTCAGTCGAAAACCTCAAGAAGACCTAGACCATTGTCTGTTACAAAGTGCCCATTTGATCTTGGTACCTGATATTTAAATATAGTCTGCTGTCCAAATAAAGGTCCATGTATCCATCTCAGGTAAGTCTCAAGTAACCTTGTATCTGTCGTAGAAACTAAGCATATTCAGACACAATTATCAACATTTTCCTTCTAATGATTCTGATTAATACACACATACACAGTTGAGTGGATTGCTTATTAACAATTCTCATATGAACACTTCACAGAGGTACCTTTATTCCTTCTGCCAAATGTCATAAGGTTTCCAGAGAAAGTTCAGTACAGCTCTGCAAATGGAACCTGAAAAGATCAGTTCACTAAGGTTTTTCCTGGCCCTGTTTTTTGTGCACATGTGTTGCCCTCCTCACACCCACAATATCTTAGGAAAAAACCTCCTATCTTGAACAAATGTAAGAGCAGGTTTTGGGATGCAGGGAGAGCATTTTGCAAGGGCTTCTTTATCCTGACTTTTGCATTTACACCTCATTTCTTTTCAGGCTCTGGATGGTTGGCCAGCGCTAATTGGCACAGCTGATTTGACATTTAAATGAGCTGAGTAGCAGGTGGAACAGCTGATAGGGGACAAGACCTTTGGGAAATGCACGGATCTGCCTGATGGGGAGGAAGAAGAATCAAGTGGAGTCTGAGTCTTCCAGGAGCTGCTAACCAGGTAGAATAAATCTTCCCTCGACTCCCTGCCACCTTTTGGTGCTCACGCAACCATCCAGATTCCTTCAGCAACTTTTACAACCTAAGGGCACCAAAAAAAGTTGGCACAGCCCATTTCAAGTAACTTTGAGTTACAAAAGTGCAAATTTCCACCAGTTACTAGAGGATAAGATCTGCAGATGAATTTCATATGGTGTCTCTTGGATGCTAAGGTGGCTCTCTTTGAGCCTCTCTTATTCTCCCTTCTCAGACTATTCAAAGCACCTCTTTTCTTCCTCTCATTCCCTAAATGCTATTGTTCCCTAGGGCTATATCATCAGTCATGATCTTCTGAGTTTTAAAACTACATAGGTAATTGTCTGCTTAACATTTGTGCCTGGATCTGTTATGTGCGCCTCAAACTCAGTATAACTAAGACTGACTTCATCACCTTCCTCAAAAATGCTTCCTCCTCCTGTACTCTGTATTCTATCATCCACTCAATCACTAAAACTGGAAATCTGAGACTTGTTACTTTCCTTACCACCCATCTCTCACTAGTTTGAATTTTTAGATGTCTCTCAAATCTCTATTTTAGACCTCGTTCTTCAGGCACAAATCCAAAAATCCAACTAGTTTCTCAACATTTCCACCCAGGTGACCAACAGGCAGCCCAGACTCAACAAACTAAACAGAACTTGCCACTTATCCCCTCATAAAACTGGCTGGATCCACTGCATGTAGGAGAAGAGCGGTATAAGGATAAGATTCAGATTGCTGGCATGGACCTTCTGGTTTAAAGTTGCCATCAACTAGAAGACAGTTAAAAATCTGTCTTCCCTCTGAGCAGGTAATAAAGAATTGCACTAAGAAATCTGTTCAAATAATTAACAAAATAGATGGGGGTCTTACTCTTTCATTGTTCTCCTGCACTGCTTTGGGATAACCTTGATCTTAGGTATGTGCAAGGTAGCATCCTGACTCTTAATCATTCTCAAGTAGAGGTTGGTTGAGAGGGTCATAAAATGTCTTCCTTTACAAGGCCTAGAACCAATGGAGGTGCCTGGATACTAACATTCTGGGGAAAGTTATGTATATTAGCACTGAAGTCCTCATTTAACTTTCCTTAGTTTTTTGCATTATGATCACATATTTCAGGACTTTAAACTCAGTATAGTTACTGCAGCCAATTATAATAGCAATTTTCCTCAAGATACTGACTTTGTTCTGCAAATGGCACATTCATAATCACATTATTTTTATGCATAACCACAAAATACCAAAAGTCATCTAATATATCACTTACAGGAGGTGAGTTTTTAGAGACTTTAAAATAAATTGGCATGCCTTTAATCCCAGCACTCGGGAGGCTGAGGCAGGAGGATCGTTGTGAATCCGAGACCAGTCTGAACTACAATTTGAGTTCAAGGCCAGCCTGAACTGCATCGTAAAACCCTGTCTCAAAAAAATAGGGCTGGGAATTTAGCTCAGTGGCCTAAGCACCTGCCTGGCAGGCACGAGGTTGTGAGTTATATCCCCGTTACCAAAAAATAAATAAATAAAATAAATTAAAATAAATAAATAAATTAGCAAAAAAATTAGATGACTCTTTTTGTTATTATTTGTCTAGATCCAAAGCAGCTGCTGCCCATGATTGAAAATCACATCTGGTGAGGGAGGGCCGGCTAGAAGACAGTGAGTGTGTGCGCTGTGCCCTCCATTACATCCCAGGGGACAGACTAGCTGGAAGACAGTGACTTTGCAATCAGGGCCTCCTTCATTGTATCCTGGATGGTGGGCTGGCTGGAAGAAAGTGAGTTTTCACTCTTCTCCACCGCATTGCATCCCAGACAGTGGAGCCAGCTGGAAGAGTGTAAGACCGACGGGAATCACAAGACCCAGGAGAACAGCTTGGTGCACAGACACATACACACCTTTAGAGCGTGAAGTAATCAATGAGGTCAGTAACGTGGAAATTTCCAGGGCAGCAGTGAGGAGACAGCAGTTGGACTATGAAGAGCTCCACCAACAGATGACCAGTCCCAGCCCCCATATCCAGAGGCCAAGATCAGATCTATATCCAGCACATCTCTGGGATGTAACATGGACAATATCACAGAACTGTAAACACCAGAAGGTAGGTTCTTGGAATAGCTTTAAAGAACCAACTACATCTGGAGGACATCCCTGAGGAATGGACATCTCCTTTCCTCCTTGAGAGAGGCCTCAATGCTAGTGGTAGAGCTATATATCATGGGAAGTTGATGGGCATCAACATAGAGAACAAAATAAAAGAAAAAAGAGAAGGTGGAGGATGATAAGGCGTTGTGGAGGGGTGCAGCCCCAAACCCCTAGCCCACCCAGGACAGGCCTGGAACTCAATGAGATGAATGAAGTTGGAAGTCAAACACTGGAACTTTCTGAAATGATAACAACAGAAGTGAAAAACTAAGTGGAAAAAGGCTATAGAGAAAATTATCTCTCAGGTACAAAAAGAAATGATGCTAAAAATCAAAGATACTAGAGAAGACACAAACAAAAGAATAGATGAGCTTAAAAAAGTTGGAAAGAAAAAATGCCCAACATAGGAGAGAAATGAAATTCATGAAACAGATCCAAACAGAGATCGAGGAGATTAAAACCTCCATTGAAAGTATATGTAACAGACTGAACAAAGGAAAGGGTAGAATTTCAGATATTGAAGATAGAATTGCAACTAGTGATTATGAAAAGAAAGATAACTCAAAAATAGTAAGAGACCATGAGAAATCAGCTACAAGATGAAGCAAAGAAAAATAACACAAGATTGACTGGAGTCAACAAGAAATCTGGAGACAGTGCAAATGCTGTAACAATCATAAATATATATGCACCTAATAAAGGAGCACCCAACTATATAATACAGTTATTGGAAGACATGAAAAATCAAATGAGCAAGAACACAGTTCTAATGGTAGACCTCAATACCCCATTGTCACAGAGAGACAGACCAACTAGACAGAAAATCAGCAAAGAAATATCAGAGCTGAACCAAACCTGTGAACAAATGGAGTTAATAGGAAGAAGCCATGCCCCGAGGCTACTCTCCAGTGATCCAGAGACATCTGGTGAGCCCAGTGACAGCCGGGAGAAGAAGCCACACCCTGAGGCCCTGCCACCATCAAGGGGAGCATCAGTGAACCACCACCCTGTGCCTCTCTACCACTCCATGAACCCTGGATTAGAGGAACCCAGGTGTCTAATCCAATCCACTACAACAAAGGATGGGCAGCCAATGCAAGAAGCAGCCAGGATGCAGCAAAGGGCTGATTCAGAGGAACACAGGAAAAGGTCAAGACAAAGGAGCAAAATACAATCTCAGACCTCCAGCCCACACAGAACAAGTTCAGGAGACACAGACATACTAGAAATTAGAAGTCGCACACCTGAAACTTCTGAAAAGATAATAACTGAAGTAAGGAAGCAACTTAGTTCTTCTTGTATTGTTTGGTTAATTTTATGTGCCTATATGTCTGATGGTCTGGACAGCTATTTTGAAGATAACAGGCATTATGGTAGTCATTGTTAATTTCCTATTATCTTGTTTTGAAGTTCTGTATGTTTCCATTGTTTTGTTTTGCTTGGTCTTATTCTGTTTTATTTTGTTTGATTTTATTATGTTTGATGGTATGGGCAGCTATTTTGAAGATAAGATATAGTAGACATTGGTGATTTCCTATTATCTTGTTTTGAAGTCCTTTATTGCTTTCATTATTTTGTTTTGATTGGATTTATTCTGTTTTATTTTGTTTGGTTTTATTCTCTTTAAAGTAAAAATAAATGTAAAAAAAATTAAGAAGAGGAAATCACATCTGATTAGCTGGTTGGCATTTGGGATTGAAGTGAGGAAATTAGAAAAAAGCCCCAACTCACATTTTGTAATATATTTTCAGTCAATCTTCTGCATTATCCTTTGATCATGGAGTATGGCTGTTGTCTTTGTGCTGGAAACTTTTTGGTCTTCTGCTTTCCCCACTCAGGCCTCTTCCTTCTGTTTCTGATTCATGTACTTAATAATGTTCCAGAGTATTATCTCTGAGCATTGAACTAGTGCCATTTGGGAGCTCTGCCTGAAACCTAGACCTTTTATCATCCTCAACTTTTCATATTGAGCCTCCACCCTAACAATTTCCTAGAACGCTATTTTCTGGTTTTCTTTTTTTTTTTTTCGTGTGTGTGTATGTGTGTGTGTGTGTGACAGTCTCCTTATTAATTATGTCTCCGTTCACACATGGCTCCTTTCAGAGGCATTCTTTTGACTGTGTCTAAATCAGGTCCTGCTTATTTTTGTCATTTCCTCCTGTGGCTGAATCTGATTTTTGCATGCTGTATGTGGCTTCACTTGCTAGGAGTTTTGAAATTGAGGAAGAAGCAGAAACACCATCGACCTGATCAATCCCAAGGTTTACTCTCGAAGTCCTGTTTTGCTCCTACATTGTTTCTAATTTCTAATTTCAGTGGTCTTTCTGATGTACTCTCATGGTCTCCATTTTCTGACATGGCTCCAGGGCTAGGTACTTTTCTGGCCCCTGGCATCCAAATTCTGTTCTTTTCTTTGTCTACTGGTTCTTCTTTTTTGGTTCTTCTTTCTTGAGAATTTTTGGAAATCTTGGGAAGACAGTGAGATTTCCAAAATTTATGGACTGGTATATATTCTATATAATGATAAATTTACCAATAAAAAGAAATGAACTGTTGATATATGTAGTGGAATGAATGAGTCTTAAAATTAGGTCGAATGAACATATAAAGACATAAAAGATTACATAAGCGGAACTCATCTTTGGTGAAAAAAATCGTAACAGTTATTGTCTCTGATGAATGGACAGAAGGGGCAGCATAAGGAAACTTTCTGAAGTGAAAAATTATTCTGTAACTTGGTAGAAGTTTGGGTTGTGAGATTTATAGGTTTGTCAGAATTCATTGAATGGTACACCTAAAACTTGTGCACCTCTGATGCAAATAATTTTTTAAAAGTATCATAACAGATTTTGAACTCTAATTAAAAAACCACACTATATTGTTTAAAGATAAAGTGTACTGACATTCACTATTAAAAACACACCCATGAATAAGATTGATTAGTGAATTGATAGACATGTTAACATAACAAGGTACTCATTGCATAATATGGATTATGGGTATATACGTATATTCATTGCAAGGGTCTTTGAGAACTTGTGGTACTTTTGATAGATTTATCATGAAGAAACATGCCCTAGATTGAAAGCCTTTCTGCAGTATGAAACCTTTTGTAAAAAGTAAGTAACTGTTGGGTACTGGAAATGATTTCCACCTAATTTATCTGCTTTAGAGTACAGAGTGCATTTTGAAAGTAGTTCTAACTCTAATGGGTTTATAGATCAAAACCAATGTCTTTCCAGAGTGATTACACCAGCCTCAGGAGGCTGGAAGCCACAGAGGCATTTTGCAAATAACTATGGAGCAGAAAGCAAGGTATGTGTGTCTATGCAGAGGAATCAATGATTCCTGACTCAGAGTCCAAACTATCTCAAACTGAGTCTTTCTTTCCACATAAACAGTAACCTCAAAACGAGGTGAGTTAACTTGGCAAAGGCATTAGTCTTAAAGTGTCAGAATGGAATTGTGCTACAAGATAAGGGGTCAGTTACCTTGAACCTTAGGGTAATCTGCCTGAATTTCTTTAGCCAGAAAAGATGAGAGGGGAAAAAAAGGGTCAGAATCTGAAAACTCTTTAACTCTGGGAATTCTCTTGCAGTATAAACTACATGAGGGAAAGGCACAATTGGTCGGGTTTATCACTATTTTCTTGCCACTGTATACAGAGTCTGGCACAATAGCTAGTACTCAGCAATTGCCCAGCAGATGTGTGGATGTTCGAATGAAAAATGTGTTGATTTCTACATTGCTAATTTATATTAATATTTCAGGTCTCAGATTAGCTGCCAATTCCTCCAGGAATCAGTCCCTGGAATTCTCCATCCCATACCAAACAACATTAAGCCCAATTTCTTTCTTTCTTTCTTTTTTTTCTTTCTTTTCATTTTTTTGGTACTAGGAATTGAACTCAGGACCTTGCACTTGCCAGGGAGGCATTGTGCCACTGAGTTATATTCCCAGTCCTCAATTTCTAAGAGTAGTTCTGGTGTTTTTCTTCTAATCTTTTGTGCAATTTTTGATTAAGTTTATTAGTATATTCTAGGTATACAAAATGATTACATTCATCACAGGGAATTTGTACCTGTACATGATCTATTTTGATTCCACTTTATTCCCATTCCCCTCCCTTCTCTTCAACCCTTCTTCCCCTCCTTATTTACAAAAGCTTTGCTTTCATTTTATGCTTCTTTTCTTTCCCCTTTCTTCCTTTCTTATTCCCCCTCCCTAGTTCTCTTTCCTATTTGAATGTTTTCTTCCTATTTTATAATATTCATGATAGATTTTGGTCCTTATTTACACTTTTGGTTTCTCACACTAAAGAAACAATGTGTCACTTATACATGTGTGTCTGATTTATTTCACTTAAGAGTATGGTCTCAAGGTGCATCCATTTAGCTAGAAATGTCTCAATTTTATCCTGGCTTATGACAGAGTAGTGCTCTGTTGTATAAAAAAACATATCTTCTTTATTCATTCATCAACTTATGGGCATCTCAGCTGTTTCCACAATTTAGCTATTACAAAGTATGCCACTATAAACTTTAGTGTATTTTTAAATGAGAGCTTTGATGTTTGTTCTCCACAGTTGCCTGTTAAGTCCCATGAGTGTACGAATGGCACTTGTCTTGGTTACCAGTATACTCTAGTGCACATTATAGGTAATCCACAAACTCATGACTTTTTTTGGGAGGGGTACTGGAAATCGAAATCATGACCTCACGCTTTCCAGGCAGGTGCTGTGTCACTGAGCTATATCCCTGACCCTACAACTTTTAACTTTTGTTTTATTTGCTTTGCTGGGCACAAAGTGGACATAAATCAAGCACAGTTCATGCTGGATGGGATCATCACACAATGACACAATGATGTTCCTTCTGACTGGGAACAACTGGAAATGAGGTTTTGCCTGTAACACACAGTGGCCAAACATATTTAATAGGGTCTCAACCGAATAGAAGTAAGTTGCTGTGGCTTAGTCTGACTGATGGTCTGCCTTTCAGTGGATCATGTCAAACTGTTGCCAAAGCCAGACTCAGTCAACTGTAAGGGGAGATTCAGATACACTGAGAGGAATAGTTACATTGGCCAACATGTTTTGTGGCCTTTGGTTTTCATTGCTGCTCCTGAAAGCTGCAGGGATAGCAAAGGGTCTTGGGGACTTGTCTGAAAGCTGCTGTATAGATGGAGGCAGTAGCTGTAGATTAAAGATACCTCCTTAAAACTGCAGTTCTGGAGAGGCCTGGGGATTGCGGAGCATCTGCCCAGGTTGTGGCTACAAGCACCACCCTGCCATGTGCCCTGTGGCCAAAAAGAGTGCGATTGATGAACCCCGAGGAATAATAGCTTCTAGGACCAGAGCATACATAAAGCAGTTACAGAAACAGATGCCAATGAGGACTAGATTCCGATGTAAATGAGCTCAGAGGCTACGAAAAGAGGTGGCTTGTACTATTCTTAATTTCCCCAGTAATTTTCTTCCATGTGTTATGTAGAGCCACATACACACACACACATGCACACACACACAAACACACACATACAACTTGTGTAGTCTACCTCCCCCAAAAAGATATTACTGTTGAAACAGAACTAATAAGACTCACTTGGAATGTTTTCTACTCCCCATTAAATAAAAGTAATTCAAGTATTAACTAAGGTGGCCATGTAGCTGACTGTCCAAACTGTGATCCTTCTGGAAGTGAAAGAAAACATTGTCAATAATTATACTGGGCACCAAACATAACCTGGGGCTATCTGAAGCAATTTGAGATACATAGTCCCTCCAGCCTTGAGGATAGGCTTGGATAAGGTTTAAGGTTCTTCCATCCCAGCATCGGGGGATGTGAAGTGTTTAAAATGGCTGATAAACTGGAGTAGCAGACAGAGCAGCTGGGTGGGCCGAATAGCAGAGTCAGTGGGCAATGGAGCCACACAACCATGGAAGCAACAGATGAAGAGCATCTGCTGTTTAAACAGGACTGGGAGGTTGTCCATCAATCACTCTCACAAATGGAGGAGTATGAACAAATAGGGTGACTGTCAGCAGTTGTTTCATCACTTTGTAGTAATGGTGGCTCATGGTCTTGGAGCACTTCCTATGTGCTGAGCATTGCACCATAGGTCCTACTACATAAGTGTTGATGTTTAAAGCAAGGCCATTCATGTGTACACCTGTGAAGCTTTTGGAGTTAGTGATTACCTTTGCATTTAGTATCTTGGATACTTAAAACAATCTAGGGAGGCAGGCATTACTCTTTCAATTGCCAGATGCGGAAATCTATGTTCAGAGAGATCAGATAGCTTATAAATAACTGCCAGAACTGAAACTTAAATCTATGATTGCCCAACTGCAAATTTTATGTGTTTTTTTCTGATGCCACACCTTACTAGTGCATTAATTCAACACATATTTGCAGATTAGCCACTGTGTTTCAAAGACAGTGGTAGGTGTTAGGTGTATATACATGTATTAGAAAGCATGCCCAAGCTGCAAGAAAAGGCAGAAATGTTCTCTTCCTTAAAGAGCTTACCTTTTAGTGGGACAGAACATAAAATTTGTGATATATTAATATCCTATGAACTATTTTTAAACAGTATGTCTTACCTAACTATGGGTCCTATATCCTGTGATTTAACCAGCCTTGCACTGAAAATAATTGAAAAGAAAAATTGTGTCTGTACTGAACATGTGCAGAGTTCTTATTGTTGTATTCTCTAAACAATACAGAGCACTGATTGTTTATACAGGATTTACACTGTATTAGGTGTTATGAGTAATCAGAGATGATTTAAAGTGTAAAGGAGAACCGGGAGTGGTGGTGCACGCCTTTAATCCCAGCACTCGGGAGGATTAGGTAGGAGGAGCGTTGTGAGTTCGAGGCTGGCTTGGGCTACAACGCGAGTGCAAGGCCAGCCCGAGCTACATAGTGCGACCCTGCCTCAAAAACCTAGGGCCAGGAGTTTGGCTCAGTGGCTTAAGTGCCTGTCTGGCAGGTGCGAGGTTGTGAGTTTGATCCCCGGTGCCACAAAAAAAAAAAAAAAAGTGTAAAGGAGGACAGGCATAGGATATTTGCAAGTACTACCCCATTTTATATAAGAGACTTGAGCCTTGTTAGATTTTGGTATCTGTGTCAGGGGCAGACAAAAGCTGGAACCAACCTCTTGCCAGTGCTCAGGGATGAATGTACATTCTTTTATATTTATATTTTATAAATAAATATGTGGGGAGATCTACAAAGTGCTGTGTGCACATGGCAGAGTATAAGTCAAGAAGTTCTCAGAGAGGCTAGTATTTGGAATGGGCCTTGGAGGGTCTCAGTGGTTCACATTGGAGAAGTGAGTGAACCAAGCCCACGCTTGGCAGAAATTGACATTGGGGCATGTTTGGAAAATACCAAGCATGTGGCTGAGTCCTCCTTGGTGAGAATAGCCCACTGGAATATTTACAGATAAATTTGCATGCTCTCCAGAATATTCCTTAAAATGCTCCAGCGTAACAATAGGATGGAGAGGAGAGGACTCAGGTGAAACAACAGTGGCAGATACTGGAAAATTTTGTAGCAGGATGACAGATATAGGGGAATTGATTTTAGCATTCATTCTACTTCCATGTACATCTGAATTTTTCCATAATAAAATAAAAATTTGAAAGGAAAGGGCAGCAATTTTGTAGAATTGGGGCAAAGTAAAGGTGGATGGAGTATTCAAAAGTGAGACTGATGAACTAGGTGGCAGAATGATGAGTGGAGATGGGAAGGCAAACTATGAAAGATTCTTAAGTGCCAGGCTGATTTGGGATTTAATCCAGTTGGTAATAATGAGACATTATAGGATTTAAATCATGGCACCAAAGAGTTCATTACATATTGAAAAGAAATCATTGGGTCTGTACAGAAGAATGTATTATGAGGCAGGCAGTGGGAAGAAGGAGGAACTGAAGAGATGCTTGAATTGCACACTTTGGATTTCACTCTGAGGGCAATAGGAAACCACTGGAAGGTTGCAGGTAGAGATGTAATATGATCTGAATATATTTTAAAAGAAGTGTTACATGGGAGATGGATGGAGAAGGGTGGGTATGGTTAGGAGTGGGGAGAAATATGGAAATTATTTTCATAGTCCAGATAGTGTGACTTTTTTTTTTTAATTTTATTTAAGAGAAAATAGACACAGAAGATAGAAACAAAAAGCATGAAAGACAAACAACAACAACGACAGATCTGATACAATTACACTGTAGGTTTACACT
>RJWM01030335.1:0-23534 GCA_004363535.1 Dasyprocta punctata
TTAGTCTTAAATCTTGAAATATTCCTTGGAGTTTATGTTGTATGACTATTTCCTGAAAAAAAATATGGTATGTGTGTGTGTGTCTTATGCAAGGGTACATATGTATTTCTCTCTATGTTCTATTAGACTGATGAGTAGGTTACCCTCCAAAAAGTCACAAAATAAGGTGCTATAATGGGCAAATTGTGTGCATAGAAAAATAATAAAGAGTAAGTGGAGAACTTTGAAATATCATGATCTATAGATATATTTGTGTGCAGGTAAGCATATGACATACTATTTAGAGTTAGTTAATCTATGAATTCAGAGTGGAAAGGAAAATAGATGTTCTTTTGAGACATGAAGAGAAAACCCTAGCTATATATAATTTTGAGTCCCTCTTTCATATAACCTCTCTTTCCTGATTTTGATTTTGCTATTGAAAGTCATTTTTCTCTGTGTGCTAAGTGAAAAATGCACAAACATGCTGTTACAGTGCTTATAACTTGGATGTAGGACTGTCAGATCCTGTCGCTACAGTTTGAGGATGGAGAATGTGTAAGTATAGATGTCAAACTCAAGAACGAAGTGCTACTTAGCCCTCTGGGTCCTTTAGGCACAATATGTACACTTGTATAGTTTCAATACTTTCAAAGTTTAAACTTTGTCTGATCAATAATTTGTAGCTTTACTTCAACTTAGCAGAAACGATTCTTAACTACCTCTTTATCACTTAAAGCATATTCCCCTCATCTTCCTATGAGGTCTTAAGTAGAAAGCCAACTGCTTTTCTATTTTGGTAGTCCTGTATCCAGACCAAGTACATAGTGTTCCTATTCCAAGTCTATTTTGAAATTTTGTTTTTCAAAGGAAGCTTTTTTAAAGGAAAAATTTTGCCTGCTGGAGTAAACGATTTACTAGTCAGGCAAAAGAGCAAGGAAATTGCTCATATTAAATCTCAGAACATTCAAAGTTCTTGTGTGCCTCTGAAGTTTAGTTCTTTAAACTTTAGACAGTGGCGTTTCCTATTCAAATGTGTGAAGCCTAAAAGAAGCCATACTATATATAAACATGTGCATTTCTACTTCTAGAATTTAAATCCTAGTGTGCTTTGAAGAGTCATGTTGGAACTGTATGTTTAGATGCTTTCTTTACCTACACATAAGTACTCAAATCATTGATATATATTCATTAAACTTGTTATTTTATATTATTTACATGATTAGGTAATTCCATATACATACCTTTATACACATATATATTTGTGCACACACAGATTTTTCTTTAGAATTTTATTTTCATTAGCTACATTCTGTATAACCATCTAACAAACCAACAGCCCTCTTATAAAATAAGGCTATAGCCATTGCAGAAAGTCATTTATGTCTAGACTGATATGTAAAATTATGGATTTTTTTGCAAAAATAATCTTATAAAAGCCATTATCATATTAAAAATCTATCTTCTACCTTTCAGACTAATTAATCACAGATTTTGTTCCCATTTCTTCATGAAAAATCATGAAAGCTTGGCTACATGGCTTATCACATGCTTAGAATCAAAAGACCACAAAATGAAAAGAGCAATTACTGGAATCGAGAGAAATTTTCAACAAAACATTATATTACAAAGTGACAACAATAAAGAAGGCACAATCATGGTCACTAGTCATTTGTTTTAAGAATGAATAAAGTTGAATGCACCTTGAGACAATAATGTATGTGAAATAAATCAGACATACAAGCTTAAATATGGCATAGTTTCCCTTACATGAGAAACCCAAAAGATAAATAAAGCAAAATAAAAGATAGATAATAGGAAGTAAGGATAGATATCTTCTTTCAAATCAGAAGGGGATCAAGAGAAGGAAGGGGTTGAGAGGAGGAAAAGGGAATGAAAAGGGAATTATGTTGTGTTATATACATGTACCAAGTTCATAAAGGTCTGCAAACATGTACTAATAATTATTTTAAAAAAACAAATGAATCAAGCCCACATACTTAGTTTAGAAATAGTAATACCAGGTTGCTTCTTTGTTCTTGATAGTTTTTATGTTATTAATAGTAAAGTATAAGTAACCAATATTTTACTTAAAAGTAGCTACATTTTCACTTTTTACTTTTTAGGGTGTGTTGTAGTCAGGGGTTACAGGGAGAACAACTGCATACAGGACACAGAATTTGTAATAGTGTTTTATAATAGTCACCCAGAGTTGAACACAAGAAAGTGCAGAAAAATCTGTCCACAACACTAAGACCCAGGATATTTAGCCGAGGGCCTGAATCCCACAGCAATGTTCTGCGTGAGTCCCACTAGAGACCCAAAACACATGACAATGCCTCCCACAGATTCAACTGGGCATCTAAGAGCCCACAATAAGGACTCACGCCAGACTACTTTACAGTTCTGTGCCGGGAAGGCCAAAGGTCAGCGGCGGAACTGGAAAGTCTATGCCAGTGGAGTGAAGGAGCTGTGCAGTGGGTTGAGGGTTCTACACAGGAGCCGAGAAGTCACACCCAAAGGAAGAAGTAGGGCTGCCCTGAAGAATATGACAGCCATCCTCAGCAGCAACGAGGTCCCACACTCCTCCGACGATGAGAACAGTTGAGCACAGGTCAGGAAGCCCAGCGAGACAAGCTTCTCCAGCACACAGCCTCCCCTCCGGAACCAGGAAGTGATGCACAATGTGAGGAGCAGAGCTCCTGCAACGTGAACCACAGCCACTCTCATTGATGAGGTCCCGAGCTCCTCCAACGATAATGGCTGAATACATATTGAGGAAGCCAGCATGACACGCACCTCCAGGAGAACCATCGGCTCGAAACAGCAACTCTTGAAAGAACCCACAATGCCTCGCTCTTCTCCACATCTCTATTTATGCTGGTAACTTTCTTCAGGTGGGCCATCTTTACTCAACACCAGCTGAATTAATTCAGCTGGTACTAAGTTGACCGCCAGTTTTTACTCCATAACAGTGAGTCTTGGCTTTTTTTCAGATTAAATAAAAGTTTTCATGGCTAAGGAGAAAAAAGAATGACAGTCATATTAACATTCTCAAATATAAAAGTATAAAGAAATTCAAGAATTTCAAAATGTAAATCAGAGAAAGTTATTATTTGAGAGAATATTGGAAAATTGGGGGCACATTAACACAGTTGATGTCAGAGAGAACCATGAACAAAATCCATGAAGTCTGTCTTTAGGCTCTTGACTATAACTCCTGGTCATATATATTCAAGCCTCCTCTACTGACTTCACCGGACTCTCTCTGCTAATCATTTTACAGACTTTCCTGCCCAAGTTCTGTCATTTCCTCAGAGCTCTCCAACAGATAATCTGCTAAATTGCTTGTGTTAACTTAAAATCAATAAAATGTCTAAGCATCAAATACATACAGGATACTAAATGCATAAAAATTACCTCAAGGCCTGGGCTCCCTTCCAAGTTATCTTGAGTAATGATTACAGCATTCTGAGTACAGGGGAATTTAGGGCAGATCAAAAAGAAAAATTTTACATTTGCAAATTAAGATCAGATAGTCTTATGGCCTTCTAATCACCAACACTTGTTTCTGGATTATAAGGATTCTTTGGCAGGTTAAAGGAGTCACAGATTCACAAATTTATTTTTACCCCATCAAATCAATCCTTAACTTCTTGTTTGATTTTGCCACATACATATATTTATTTCCTTTCTGTTTAAGACCATTATGGCCTCAATGACCTAAGTTGTTCATCTTAACTTCTAAGGATAATGACACACTTACACCCAACTGAATGTAATTTAAAAGTTAATAGGAGACATACTTTAGAATTTCAATATGGCAATAAAACTTACTTTCACTATAGCTGGAATGAAGAAAGTAAAAAATTGTGTATGTATAACTTTTTTTTGATTTACCTCATTTGTCAATAAATTTACATCTTCAAAAATTTGAAATTTAACAATTTCAGAGATCATGTGCTCTTAAGATATACAAAGATATGGACATGATAGATCTTCTGTTGAAGAACATTCATTCCTTTCATTAACATTTGGTACATAGTATTGAGTTACAGCAACCCTTTTCATACTTTCTGCTGTAAATTTACACTTTAGCATAATAGTAGGCAGCTGTATGTCTCAGTAGCTGTGCTTGAGAAATACAGGAAGTAAGCTTCATGTTTACCCACGTGGTATGACAAATGGCAAGGCATGTACATGTATATAAAAGTGTCAAACTGGAGTTTTTACCCATATAGTGTTCTACCTACCAGGTTTTACATATATTTGCCTAAGCATCACAGGAGTAAAATACACCCACCTATATCACTTTTCTTTTCTGTAAACATGTATTTTATCATAAAAGGAATGTGGGTGTGACTCTCTGCACCTGGGGAAAGCAAAAAACCATCTATGCTTTCACCCACTTGGCAGACGAATGGTAAGGTGTGTATTGAAAGTTCAAAGCAGCAACAGATGTGTTTTACCCATGGTATGCTCTTTGCTAAATTTATGTGCATTTAGTATTTGTTTTTTAAAAAAGTTTTGTTTTGATTTCCTGGTAGAAGTAGCCCAATTCAGTACAATAGCACATTAAAAATTAGATTTACAAGTTTTGAAGGATGTCAAAAGTGAATCATCAAATCATTCATGCATGGATGATGAAGATGATAATAACTGTGACATGAGCTATGTGAGCCAAAGTTCTTGTGACACTGAAATCAAGCAAGAATTGACCAATACAGACACAAGGAATGCAGACCTCCTTGATTCAGATGATAAAGAAAACAGCAATGTGAATGCATATATGACTAGTAAAAATGGTACAAAATGATCACTAAACCAAATGGAACCAATGTTAGAATTAGGTCCAAAAATATAGTGTGGATATTAGCATGAGTGAAACCTATTGGACAGAATGCCAGCACTGCCATTTGATGTTGGAAATTGTTTGTAAGAAATGAAACAAGATATTGTCAAATATATAAATGCTGAAATACAAGTAAAACATTCTTTTTGCACCAATAGCCATACTCAAATATGTATTTATTATGATGCCTCACTATCTGAACTGAAAGGATTCATGGGTCTGCTGTACTTAGCAGGGCTTTCTCATGGCAACTGCAGGAATGTAAAAGACATATGGAAAAGTGATGGATGTGGGCTGGAGGTATGTAGAATAAAAATAATATTGAGGAGATTTGGTTCCCTTCAAAACTGCCTAAGGTTTGATGACAAAACCACCAGCCAACAAGGAAAAAGAATTGACAACTGCCTGGTATCCACTCATGGTTTGAGAAATCTCTGAGTAATTGTCAAGCAATTTACATGCCATCTGAATACATGACTAATGATGAACATCTTGCAGCATTTCATGGTCACTTTGGTTTCAGGCAATATATTACCAAAAAGCCTTCAAAATATGGCATAAAAATTTATGACCTTGGAAAGACATATGCTTTCAGTTTAGAAATTTATCCTGGAAATCAGCCACCAGGCCCTTATGATGGACCAATGATGTTGGATCAGGCTGGTTGCTCCCATCCCCAAACTAATTGAAATGTGACATTTCACAATTGGCTTACCAGTTTCTAATTGATGTTACATTTGCTAATAGAACACAAATTAACTAACATAGGAACTGTGTGCAAGAACAAAGCAGAAATTCCAAACAAAATGTTGTAATTTCAAAACAGAGAATTGTATAGTAAAATCTTTGGATTTCAGAGGGATATAACACTGACCTTACATATGGTAAAGAAAAACAAACTTGTACTGCCAATGTCAACATTGCACCATGATGGAAATATTGATAGGGAAACTGACGAAACGGAAGCCTGAGATAGTAACTTTCTACAACAAAATCAAAGGAGGAGTAGATGTTGTTGATGAGTTATGCAGCAACTATCATGCAACTCAAAACACAAAGCACTGGCCAATGGTTGTATTTTACTTGATCCTAAACATGTCATGTAAATTGTTTGATAGTTTACAAAGAAAATAGCAATTACAAAATATTACAGAGAAATTTCCTTAGAAGACTGGGATTCGAACTCATAAGAGATTATTTACAGCAGAGGAAAAACAAAATGTTTCTGCCCAGAGAACTTTGCAAAAGAATTGTGTAGCACACTGGTGAGTTCACAGGTGAAAAAGCAGGTGCAGCATCACAAAGACCTACTACAATGGGAAAACTAAAAAGATGTTAACTGTGCCCTACAAGAAAGGACAGGAAAACGAACCATATGTGCTACCAGTATAAGCAATACTTGCGTATGACACATGCAGTTGTCATGTATGAAGACTGCCTTGGTGAAACAGTTGAAGTAAAGATTATTTCTGTGGTAGACTTTTGTATGTAGTTCACATAGGTTTTTGACCTTTTATTTTATTGATATCTTATTTTCCTAGTAAGCGCACATTATATAATATAGTAGGAAGTTCCTGGCAAAACAGGAAGATGAGGTGTGACCAGAATGGCCTACCACATAGGGAAGGAAAGCTAGGCATATGTGCTGTCAGTGTAAGCAAAATGTGTGCATGGAACATGCAGTTGTCATATATTAAAACTGCTCTGGGTCTGACAATTGAAGTAAAGATTTTTTTATAGTGTTCTATTGCTATTTTCATTGTGGTTCATTTAGAAATTTATTTCTGTTATTATCTTTTAGACTTTGCACACCAAGAAAAAATAGTTGATGTTGAAAATTTTGATGCTTTTTCATAAATACTCAATAAACATTAAACATTCAAAGCTTTTTTGGATTTTTTTCCCAGTAAGTACTCATTGTTTAATATAATAAAACTCACATAATTAAAATTAATAATTCATCATAGAAATATTGTAGAGAATAGACATGGGTATTAAGCACTCACATGATTGCACCTTTATAACAAAATTGGTGTTACGCTCCATAGACTACATATACTAATGGATACTTGAAATTATTGTGAAAGCAACTGCAAACCTTTTTTGCCTATAAAGTGGCCATTCTTGTTAATATTTATTCTGCTGTATACATGATGAAACTTATGACCAGAGAGGAATGTGCACTTTTGAGTTTCTTTTACTTCAGGATCATTATTTTACTGACCCTATAAGTAAAATGTGTAGGAGAAACACAAGAACAATATAGGTAATCTTTAGAAAGTAATTACTTGAACTCTAGTAACCTTCATCCTTTCCTAAGAGAGAAAATGAATTGAAATTTGCATGCCTTCTTAGTGCTTTGTTTTTGATAACAAATGCAAACTCTCCATGAATAAATATTAGGTTATTTCATTTCTAGACTGTTGTTCTCTACAGTTTATTAGAAAAAAAAAAAAACCTACCAGGGAGACAGAAACAAATACATTTTAATACATTTTAGTTTATTTCCTTTTATCGTGACTACCCCCTTTTAATTTTTACTTGCTATAAATTCTTGATTAAATTAGTATCTGTATTGGATGCTTTGGTTTGCTAACCAGTTTCCTTCCAGGAATGAGGTATAAGAGACATTCTCTGATGACTCTTATTTGAGTTCCTATCTGGTAAATGGGCTTTTCCAAAGAAATATATCCTGCCTTAAGTCATTCTTTCTTAGAGACAGCCTGTGTGAAGTGGCTTGCAGTTTTATCCAGAGAGTACATAAATGTATGACCCCCCATGCCTTGGTGGGCTGGGGTGCTGCAAGGAGTTCATCTCAATCTCAAAGTACTTCGACTCAACTAGGTTAAATCTTCCCTCTATCTAACCCAGTATTCCTCTATAAATATTCCTAAAAACTGTCTATGGGCAAATTTTTTTTTATTTTAAAAAAGCGAAACAGAAAAAAAAAGGTAGAAGTAATACAGAATTTAAAAAAACAGTAAGAAAGCAATACTAGTCAATATATTGCATATTATTATCTTAGAAGTAGTTGTTCAAGTTACGAGATCTAGGTATAAAAATGATAAGACAATCAAACAATGACAATGCAACTATTCTTTCTAATGAACTAACATAGAATTAGTAGTATAGTTATCTATCTTGCATACTTATACATACATACAGTTATATGTGTATATCTACAAACAAAATGCCCATCAACTGCAAATATTTTTTTAATGGAGAACTGACCTAAAACAACATTCTCATTTATACATTAATATGTAAGCCTGAAAATCCAGTCATCTTCTGATATCATTGAATAGTATCTCAAAGAGAAAGCTTAGGTGATGGGATGGAACAAGATTGGTTGAGACAAGTCTTTTTTTCCAGGAAGGACATTAATGCTACAGAATCCAAAAGTTATCAATCAACTAAAATCTTCCCTTGAAGAGGCGTATCTACAGCAAGTGACAGAGTATTACCGAAAGAAAACTGGACAGCAATCAGATACCTACTATTCTTTCTATCAACTAGAGTGGGCCTTCCAGCAGTTGACTCTTTTATGAGAGAATGGATTGCATGTTCTCTAAGCTCACTTTCAATCTCATGGGTTGAAATTTTTTCCAGGGTTTTGAGAGAATTACTACTTGTATAAATTTGGTTGTTAAAAATCATCAGAAGGACAATATTTCTTTATAGATTTCTTTAACAAGAATGCCAGAGGCCACATAACAGATGTATGACAGATTTAAACAAAAGAGAACCAGAACTCATCACAGCCAAGGAAGTATTAAAGCAGCCATATTGTTTCTGGAGGATCGACCCTCAGGGTGTTGTGGAGTCATGAGGAGGAACCTGAAGAAATGGTAGTCAATCAGTAGAAAACCAACCCTTACCAGTAAAACAAGACAAAACAAGAGCAAAACCCAAAGAGGTGAAAACATATTCTGACTTTCCTTTTCTAGGACCTTTTTCTAGTATACTGGGTCAATTCTAAAGACACCGCACCAAGACAACTGCTTTTACCTACAGCAGACCAGTGCATAGTGAACCAGTTCTTCCTCCAAGGTAAACTAAAAAAGTGAACAGCTAAATCAATCTCTATTCTCTCTCTCCTGAGATGTTGTTGAGACTGCAAGCCACCAAGGAATCCAGGATCAGATTGCTGGAAAGAAAAGAAGTTAAGTGAGTGAATGAGTGCAATCTTCTGTGTTGCTTTTTGCAAGACACTGGTCAGTTTTTAATGGTTACACAACAGGTAGAACTCTGACAGAATCTTTGTATGTTTTGTGGGGTTTGAAAGACAAAAACTGGATTTTCAGACATCACAATCCAAGACTTCAGTTAGGACTCTTAACAATTTACTCCTTAAGAGTAATCCAGAAACAGATTAGCCCATACAGAGTCAAAATTCAGTTTTTAAGTAGCTCAATTTCAGTCCTGGTTAAGTTGAATTTCCTTTACCCTGACTGCTAACCAAAAGAAGAATTTTTTGTACATTATTTATTATTGAACTACAAGTTTACTGCACTATATGAAAAAAAAGGAAAAGACTAATAAGGAAAAAATAAGATACCAAAAATGTCTAGATATTGGAATTATAGAACAGTCATGTGTGAGCTTCTTAGTATCCTGTTCCCTCAGTCTCTTGGATGTTTTGAATGTGACAGGACAATTTACATAATTATGTGTGCTAATATGTGAAGTGAAATTTTCTTCTATTTCCTCCAGCCATTTGATATATTTTAATAGTGCTTCTAAGCAAATAACTGTTTGTATAGACTGAAAGAGATGATGAAAATTCCAGACTAAGGAAGAGAGGAATTTTGTAAAATGGTATTATGAAAGAGCAATATTTTGGGGCCAGGAAATGTATTTTGGGGGTCCTACTATAGCTTAATATAGATATCTAGTGAGCTGACTACATGGATGGTAAATTGTTAGCAAACATAATTCATCAATGGACTGTTTGATTTTGACTTTGCTTCTGTTTAATCGTCAGACTGCATCTGCTCTCAAATTTGAGGCTTTCTTTTGTATTTCCTGCAGTTCTATTGCTTTAAAACACTGATGCAGTATGATGTGCTTTCCTTACAGTGGCTGTAAATCTATTAGATCTGCCACAGCCAATCTCAACTTCACCAGGGCACGACTGCTGGCATAAGGAATGCAGATTACTTTTAGTTGACTGTGCTTAGATGAAGACAGATCTTTCTCAAGGAATATAGGGTTCTGAAAAGATGAAAAGCACGGGAATCCTGCTTTGGTTTTCTTAGAGAAAGAAGAAACATAAAATAACATTTTTAGGGGTAGCAAAGGAAGACAGGAGACTTGTGTGTGTGTGTGTGTGTGTGTGTGTGTGTGTAAGTTGTATTATCAAAAGGTATAAAAAAAGAGGGAAAATAAAGAGGAAAAATAAGAAATTCAGTTTGAAGATTGAATACTCAGAAAAAATAGAGCTATTGTTCTGTCAGTGTTGACATTATAAATCCCCATCTTTGAGTATTTATAAAATCCAGTTAGACCTGAAACAAAATACCCTAGAACCTAGCTAGCAAGCAATTTCAAAAAAATTGAATAATATACCTCAATCACTTCTAAGTCTAGGCTTTGCAAATTGCTCTACCATCAAACCACCCTGAATGTGCCCAACCTCATTTGACCTGAGATTGAAGTTGATTTCTTTCAGATACTTTTTTGGTTTATGTAAGTATGTAAAAATGCTCTTCCAAGATACTTTAATTTGGATAAATGTAGAAATTAAGCTTCATCACTGCTTTCAGGGGGTATTATCTGCATAACAGATTTACTACTGTGTATTGCTTGAATTAAGCAGTTTTGGTAAATACTTTGTAAGCACTGAATTTCATTTGAGTAATGCTCAGCATTTTAAAGGCCTGTCTGAAACCGAGGTGCTACACTGAGATTCAATAGATGATATTAACTAAGTACAATGGTCCCTGTGCTGTTACAGAGGCCGGTACACCATAGTTGTTCAGGTTCTGTTTACTGAATTAATCAACCCTGCATTTCTCCAGCATTGTTGCATAAATGTTTCAATGTTTTATTGATTTTGTTTGTGAGGCAGAGAATAGAAAAGGACTGGAGAAAGTTGATAAAATGGATACTGAAGGGATATTAAGACAAAGAATGAGAAAGATAAAATGGAGAAAGAAAAGAGATAAGGATAAACAGGGGACCCATTAGCAGTCTCACAAGATGGACAATTTATTCAGTGTACATAAGTATAATTAAGACCACGCATTTATCATTCATTTATTTAATGAATAATCATTGAGTTCCTAATTTATGCCAGGAATTTTTCTAAATGCTAGGGATATAATGGTAAACCAAATGAACAAAAGTATCTTCCTGTGAACCAATGTACCCATTGGTGTAGGAGTGGAAGAGCAAAATATGGTACATATATATGATGGAGTATTATTTAGTTTTAAAGAGGAAGAAAACTCAACATGGGTAAATCATGAAGACATTACATTAAGTAAAACAAGCCAGCAACTTACATGAATTACACAGAGAGTGATAGTAGAATCGTAGTTTACTACTGGAAGGAGGAGAGATCAGAAATATTGTTAAGGGATATAGAAGTTGTTCAGTTTTGCAAGATGAAAGCATTCTTGACAAGGATGATAGTGATGGCTGCATGACAATATGAATGTACTTAATATCATTGAACTGTTGCAAACTTGTACTAATAACAACTTTTTAAAATAGTTAAGAGAGTAAATTGTGTGTATTTTACCACAATAAAAACTGAAATTTCCTGCTTATAGAGAGTTACTGTTTGGTAAGTTCAATAACATTTTCCTAGATCATAAACACCTGTAGATCTTGGAAAATATAATTGATAATATCCTTCATTTTTTTCACTCTTTGGGGAGAAATAGAAACCAAGAAAATTTTAGTTCTAAAAAAAAGTAAAATTTTAGTATTCATGAATCAATGTAATACCTCTCATTCTTTGACAAAAGACAGTCTTTTGAGTTCTTTTAGGTCTATCTCACTGAAAAGGGAACAAAGCAACTACTGGGTAGCAGGCATAGAAACCTAATAGAAAGAATTTATGTGGGTTAATAAAAATGCCATTAGAAATATAACATGGATTTTCTTTCTGGTTATTGTCACAGAGCTTCTAGAACCCTTAGAATTTCTGAGAGATGGGTCTGATAGCAGCATCTTTGTTGCTCATAACAAGCCCCTTTCAATCATATAATAGCAAGAAAATCTTCATAGCCCATGTGTAGCTTCAGAATGGTGGCTCACTGAGGGAGGAAGAACTATATGTTTAAACAATTATAACTTTCAGCCTTTCTAGGACTTTATGGGTGATGGGGAGGGACCAGGGATTTATTTAATCACAAACATTCAATGATTTAATCAATCATACCAATGCAATGGAAGCTCTAGAAAACCTCTAATCTAAAAAACAAACAAACAAAAAACAAACAAACAAAAACTAAAGGACAGAGTTTAGAGATTTCCCAGTTAGTGAGAAGTACAGGCAGCATATGGACCTTAAAAGTGGAATCTGAAGTTTTGTGGGACTAAGCCCTTAACCTGTGGTGTCTAAGAAAGCACCAAGATATTAGTGTCAGAGTTGAGTCAAATTGGAGGCATTTAATTAGTGTCTGACGAGTTTGAGAATTAGTAGGTATAAGGAAAAAACATTCCACTGTAGTGCCACAAGTAATATAGGCTATTGGACAAACCAAATTCCAGAATTCAAACTGCCAAGACTCACAGGCCACAGCAAAGTCCACAGCATAAAACAAGAACTGACAAGGAAGAGAGAAGTTCACAGGCCCTGATCTGATCATTGCAGAAAATTCCTCTTTAAGGATTTTTTAGAATACTTAGACATTTACCATATTCATCTCAGTGGTGCCTCCTCAAGCTGAATTATTTTTCATTTTGTCCTGCTCTCACATGCTTTCCATTTTGAAGATCAGTGTTGTTTCCCGTAGACCACCCGCACCCCTGATTATTCATAACATTGCAGGGATAGTTACAGAACCTGCGAGGGCTGAATCTCTGGGGCTATGGTTTAGGAATCCACATTTTCACCAAGGTGTTCTGATGACTGGGAATCACCACAAAATTAGGAGTTCTTGAGTATATTTGGGGGCCAAATGAAGTCCCTTGTTTTTGTCAAATGAAACTGAGTCTGGGGTTCATGGTCCTAATTTGATCTGAAGCGAGGTTACCACTTCTCACCTGATACTTGCACTAGGATCGATTCATCTGCTGGCTTTATTGTCACACATCAAAATGTTACCTGGAAATTATAAATGACAACTGTTACCTTCACAAAGTGTATGTTTTTCACAGCCAAGAATTTGCTTGCTTCAAAATCTCTGTGATATTTCTTTTCATGTAAGCAGGTAAACAAGGTTTGTTATTGTTTCTTTACAGCTTCAATATGTAGTGCACATAGATAAAATAACAATAGTGATGGGAAATGCTATGTTCCTGGGATATTTTCTGGGGAAAAATAACAAAACTAATTTACTTTCAGCTGATATAAGCCTTAAACCTAGTGGATGAATGATTTCAGAAAATTCTGATTGTCTGAATGTCTAAATACTCAGTCATGTGCTTTTTTTCCCCCTTCTATTCCTTAAGCATCTGCTGTCCATTCTTCTCATTTAATATTTAAACAGCCACAGCCTTGTATCCCTAGACAACTTGCTGCACCTCACCACCCAGTCTGATTACAAACTTCTAGGAGACACTAGTATTACATAGCAAGAATGAGAACTCTGAGTAAGATTGTCCGTTTTCCTAAATGAATAAGGCTATGGGACTGTGAGAATTAGATATTGCTGGCGTTTTACATATTTCTTTAATATTGAATGCTATGTCTGATATTTAAATAGGTTTTAAAGAAGTGCTTTTTAATTAATATGAAATAAGAGCATTGAAGACTTGCATAAAAATCATGGAATTAATGGTTACAGGAGATATAATGTCACTCCAGTAGCACATTCTTGAGAGTTCTAAGGGACAGGGAGTTTCTCCCTACTACCCAAAAGAGTGCACATTGAGACCATGATGTTTATGAAATAAATCAAACTCACAAGCATAAACATCACTTGGTTTCTCTCATGGGAAACCCAAAGTATGAATAAATTAAAAAGCAAAGTAAAAGTACACAATATGAAGCAGAGAAAGGATCTTTTGCAAATGGTAAGAGGACCAAGAGATGGAGGAAGTAGGGAGCGAGAGGAGAAGAAAGGCTCCCCTCCAAAAAAACAATGTTATGTACAGGTGCTAACTCCCCAGGAGGAATGTCATCATTGTGCACCGCATCATGTAGTAATAAAAATACAAATTAAAGTTACAAACAAAACAAACAAAAAAAGAAAACAATAAACAAGCGAACAATCTTTTTAGGGATGAAAAATTCAACCCAGATAGGTTATAAGTCTGTCTCTAATAAAGTTCTATTGTTCAGGCATCTCTTTCACAGTTAAGAAGTTTCTTGGTGGCAAAAAGAAAGTCCGAAAGAACAAATCCAATCCTTTACAGTGTTAGGTTGCATTAGAAGCACCCGAGCAACTGTAAGTTCAGCAAAGAGTTTCATGGTTTTATACTGCATAGTTTCATGATGTTGAGTTCGTGCCAATCTACAAGACTTGACTTTACCTTAATCAGCTGTTTAAAGGACTTCCTTCAGGCATATCACATTCTGAGTCTTGAGGATTAGGACTTCAACTTAAGAATTTGCGGTTGGGCATCAATCTTAATCAGAAATAATTTCGTTTGTAGACATAATGACTATATGTCCTGCTTTACTCAGCACAATGTATGTTTTATGCCTGATATTTCAGCATAAATATTAATAGACTTGCTTTCCATTCTCCAAAATGTCCTTGTTTAGATGACAAATTTACGCTCACTTTATTTATAAGTAACCCATAAATATTTTATGGAAGACTTGGTAGTCATTCTTTAGCAGATATAAACATTGTGTCACAATATTAAAAACTTTTTAATTATTACTGGAGGTAATAAAATGATGCTGTAATAAATCCAAATAACAAAACTCAATTATACTCAATAAATATTTATTGAGTGTCAGTCACATCCAGTCATTGTGAAAGACGCTGTGAATGAAAGTAATGAAGGACTCTACTCTCTTACCCTCATTGAGTTTCTAGTACAGTTCAAATAAATTTGATTAATATAATCAAGGTATATAGTGAGAATGTGAGAGAATACGACACACAAAATGACAAATTAGTAGAAATAACTGATTTTCCTGAAAACAAAGGATATAAAACATAAACAATCATCAAGGGTACAGTGGGGCAGGGTTGGGGATAAAAGTAATTACAGCAGAAATTGAAGGTGCTTATTGTGGCAAGAAACAAATAGGAACAGATTGCTGTGTATAAGTAAGTTTTGAGGAGGCAACAAATGATGGAAGCCTTGAATTTCTAACAAGGGTTAAATTTTAGACAAAACTTTGTATATAGAAATGTAGGTTTATTTTTTCTTATGAAAGGATTCAATGCTTTATCATTTTTGTCAAAGTGATCTCTAATTCCAAAATACTAAAAACTATAGCTGTAATAGATGGTATGTTCTGCAATTTTTAGAGTTTATTCTTTTCAAAGAAAATTCTCAAATTGGAACTCTATCGAGTGTTTAAGTATGACTTGGAAAAACTACTTATCTTAAATGTGACCATAGTTTTCCAAGCTTTTGTACTCCTCACAATTGTAATTTCTTTTAATCATTCAGACCTAGTTATGAGGACTACAAGAAATGCAGGCTCATGTTCCACGGTATTAGTGAGGGCAGGGCACACGCCAGAGCACATCACTGTTTTTCCTCTTGCCACATAACCTGCTGTGGTCTGGCTGCCTTTATAGCACCTAGCAGAGTAGCAAGTCAGCTTCACACCGTGCTAACTTGCACCTTCCTCTAAGTCCCAGCCTACTACTGGGCTATAAAAGGTAATGGCTAAGACTAAAACTTCCAAGGAATTTTAACAAGGAAAATTTAACTTTAACTCCCCTATCAGGAGTCACTGCTAAAAATCTTTGAAACCTCACAAGTTTGGGACCCAATGGACCCTATAATTATTCACCTCCTTCATATCACCTCTCTCAAGTCTGCTTTTCAGTTGCACAGCGCTTACTCCTTTTACTTTTTCTAGTTTGAGCAAATAATGTCTTTTTGAAGAAGTCACACAGTACACAAATAAGATGATAATCCCCTCCAATACCTCTTCTATTTCAGTTGTCTAAATTCTCATTCCCCTTCCAAAGGAGGGCTTCCTTTGGCACCAGGAGATTTTGCAAACAAAAGTAGCCTCCTTTTAGCTCTATAATGCAAAAATAGTTACCATTTTCTTTTCCTTTTGCAAAAAATAAAGCTAATAAATAGAAAACAGAGAGCTGTGAGAGAAAATGTTGGGGCAATATTAGAGACTTTAAAAAGGGAGTATTTAGTTGAGTATTCCAAATAATCATCAGACCAAAAGCTGGGTTCAAGTGAACTCTCTCTCATACCTAATACAATGGGCCCTTAGATTAGATTATGTAATTAATCAGACATCAGATGCAAAGAAGGAAAGCCAAAATCATGAAATACTTCCTCCATCATAAAAAGGGTCAAAGTTGTAGGGTGAGTTTGTGAGACAAGATCAATTATTAACTTGGAAAGAGTTCTGGTGGGTTGTTTCATGTGATTTTTAAGATGTATTTTCAAACATAACATTATATTGCTGGGCACAGTGGCACATACCTGTAGTTTCAGTTACCTGGGAGACTGAGGCAAGAGGGTCATATGAGCCCATGAGTTTGAGAATAGTCTTGGCAAATTAGTGAGACCTTATCTCAAAAACAAACAAGTAAGCAAACAAACAGAAACAGAAATAGCATTTTGAAATTTCTAATGTTACAAAATAAAGTCAAACAAATGAAATTTTATGCAATGAAAACAACCACAGATATTAGACCCCTAAAACATGCACAGTATCTTTAAAATAAAGCAAATACAGAATGATGGATGACAGTACTAGCGCAGCAATTATTTTTGAAATGACCTTGTCTAAATCATTCATCAAAAATGGTATATTGTATTTAAATGAAGACTAAAGCACAATAATTGTATTACTATAACATAAAACTAAAGCAAAAAACTTAAAAGTAGAAAATTGAATGAGGAAGACCAAAAATGTAACTTTCAAGTAGAGTTTAAAGCAAACATGATAATAGTTCATAGTTATATAGTATTGTGTTTACATGTATGTTTTAATTAAATTTCTTAATTATTTAATTCTTATATGAACCTTACAGGGCAAATACTGTTGTTATCCTCAATTTTCAGATAATGAGACTGAGGCCCAGAAGGCTAGGTATTCCAACCAAGATATTATTTGACTCATACATAAATAGTGGGGAGAGTATTGAATCCAAATAGCTCTCCTCCACTAACTGATTTAGTCTTAGCTCATTATTGTTTGTGCCAAACCCAAAATAAAACAAGAACACAGAGAAAATTAATAACTAATTATTGTACATAATTGATACTTACCAAAATCTATACATTTTGAGGATTAGCTAGTTTTTAATATATGGGTTGATTACAAAAATTGTCCATATAACAGAAAACAAAATCCATACAAAAAGTAAAGAATTACAGGACACATTTTCAGCTCACTATTCAATAAAATTTAAAAAGAATAGATTTAAGTAAAGAAAGTTAATTTAATTTAATTTATTTTCTAAATTCCTAATGAAATAAAAATAATGTGGGGGCTGGGGATATAGCTCAGTGGCATATAGCTCAGCTCACTATTCAATAAAAGTTAAAAAGAATAGATTTAAGTAAAGAAAGTTAATTTAATTTAATTTATTTTCTAAATTCCTAATGAAATAAAAATAATGTGGGGGCTGGGGATATAGCTCAGTGGCATAGCACCTGCTTGGCAAGCGCAAAGGCATGAGTTTGATCCCTGATACAAAAAAAAAAATATATGTATATATATACACACACACACACGTACACACACACACACACACACACACATATATATATATATACACACACACATATATGCATATTGTGGAAACAAATTTATTTTGATTATTTTAATAGGAAAATATTCTCTGAAGTGACAAATCGTACAAGAAATTGAGGCTTAAAAAGAATAAATCAAGCAAACAGTAGCAGAATGCTTCTGAAATGATAATCTATGTGTAAATTGAAAGTTTACAGAATATACAGGTCAAAGCAGTAATCAAAATGAATTTAAGTTTCCACAATATGCATATATGTGTGTGTGTATATATATATGTATTTTTTTTTTTATATCAGGGATCAAACTCATGCCTTTGCGCTTGCCAAGCAGGTGCTATGCCACTGAGCTATATCCCCAGGCCCCACATTATTTTTATTTCATTAGGAATTTAGAAAATAAATTAAATAAATGTTCAATTTAAAATCTTATAATTTTAGGAAAAATGTTTTTAGTAACTGAAAGGAAAATTTAGGACCAAAAATTATAAAAGAAAACAAAATTTTCCCTTAAATATAATTTTATGGGGAAAACATATGCCTTTAGAATGTTCTTAGTTGTACAAATCTCCTTATACTTTACACAAATTGAGGTCATAGTGAACAGTATGGCTTTTGGAAGCTCCTATATGAATAATTTCCTATTTTTTTTCAAAATTTTTCTTTAAATAAACTGGATATTTTAAGGAATCTATATACAAATCCCGAAGTATCTATCCCAGATAGCAAATGCACCTTTTTCTGCTTTACAGTTATTTTCCACATATTTCAAATTACATTTTGCCATTCTGGAAAAAAAAAAGCTAAAATCTGACATGCTCCCTTTAATGTGTTTAAAAATAAATTTATTTAGCCATAAAAAATAGACTTTTGATTTTTAGCAAAAATACAAATAAAATAAACTTTAGTGTGGTACAATTAGTAGTGTAAGGAACAGTTTATCTAATCTTGTAGGCTTAAAATAGAAGAGAGTTGAGAATCATAGATCATTTGAGGTTATCTTGCAGTAAGGGTTAATAGTTGTCCTAGGCTAAGGCATCTGTGTGAAAGGTAAGCTCCCAGAGAGCAGGGACTTAACACTACTCTGCATTTCTTTCCTTGTGCCAAAAATACTGTTTGGTACATAGTGGATCTTAAGGAATAAATTAAAAAGAAAAGTCCAAGTAGAAAAGGAACTGGAAAATATAGGGGTAAAATGAAGATATGTGTTTGTATTCTTAACTGTGTTAAGGTTCTAGAACACACAATGTTGTAATAAGCATACCTAGTGTACACGTATTGTTTTCTTTTTTTTAAATGAACTTTATATTTTAGAAATGATATTAGGTTACCACAGAACAGACTGGTATGTGAGTACATTCCTCAGTTTACAATGAAATTATGCCCTGATAAACCTGTAGTAAGTTGAAAATATCATAGGCTGAAAGAGCTTTCCAAACACCTAACCTACTGAATTTTGTGACTTCGTAACAGTGCTTTGAGAGGTAATGAGTGCTGTATGGCAGCTATGGCAGCCACCTGTAATCCTGGCACTCTAGGAGACTGAGGCAAAGGGAATGAAAGTTTGAGCTAATCTGAGCAATTTAGGGACCTAGACAAACTCTGTCTCAAAATTTATTTTAAAAAAAAATGGAGACATTTTTACTGTATAGGTGCTGGTTTCAATCCCCAGTAAAAAAGACAAACAAACAAACAGCAAAAAGAATTCTTATGTTCATGAAAGAGGAAGGAAGGAAAGAAGGAAGGAAGGAAGGAGGGAAGAAAGGAAGGAAGGAAGGAAGGAAGGAAGGAAGGAAGGAAGGAAGGAAGGAAGGAAGGAAGAAAGGAAGGAAGGAAGGAAAGAAAAAGAAAGAAAGAAAAGAAAGAAAGAAAGAAAGAAAGAAAAGAAAGAAAGAGGAAAGAAGAGAGAAGCTTATATGTATAATGGTAAAGCAATGTTGAAGTATAAATGTAGGAAGAATGATAAAAATAGAAAACCTTCAATTAATAATTACCAAAATAATAACTAATTCAAGCAAAAATTCTGCATGGAAGCTAAACCTAGTAGGTGAAAAATTGGTTAGGAAATGATTATTTGCATAGGTTCCAAAATGTTTCTTCTCAAAATATTTACCTGTTAGGGGAAAATTATAATTTTAGAGTAGAGAAACATGGCAGATACCTTCTTAGCCAGGAAATAAATATAACCAAGATTAATATAACCAGTAATGGAACAAATCAAAACTATGAAAACTGTCTCTTCTGGTATCATGCTCTGAGCACACCTTATCAATTCTGCAGCACTGCTGCCAAAAGTGACAACTTCAATGTTACTCTGAAGAAACGCCAGGCAAATTCAATTGGAAGTATAATCTATAAAATCACTGGCCTGATCCAGTTAAATATTGCAAGTTATGGTGGTGCATGACTGTAATCCCAGGACTCTGAATTCCAAGGCCAAATTTGAGTAAGATTCACAGACCAGATAGTAATCTTCTGTCTAGGTTAATTACCTGATTGTGGTAGTGCTCTGACAATATTTACTAAAGGATTTTGAAAGGTACATCTAAGGTCAAAGAGTAATCTCAGGAGAATGATCTGATATGAACAAAGAGATAAGGAACAAAGAAATTGCCAAACAAATATAGACTAGAAAACAAGAACAGCAAAAAATTACTGAGGATAATAAGAAATTCATAAGAAACTAAAATGCTCAAAAACAATATCAAATAAATCAGATTTGGTATTCTAAAATCTTTACATTGTTTGGGAGGATGATAAAGTCTTTATGTCACACTTTAAGAAGTTAATTGCACATGATAAAAGATTTAAGGTAACTCCTGAAATAATACAGATGTAGTACAAGAATATACTTCCCAAATGTAGTGAAAAGAGATGGAACAAAAACACAATCAATAAAAAAAGCAATACAGCAGATAAGAAGTAACAATGAAAGCAAAAATAAGACTATAGTAATAAATTCACATAAAATTGTCATTGATCCAGTAATCCCTAATCCCTAACCTGGGTGTGCCTGCAAAGGAAATGAAATCAGTATGTGGAAGAAACATCTACATTTGTGTATTTATTGCAACATAATTCACCATAACCAAAATTTGGAATCAATGTAGATCCAATGATAGAGGAACAAATTGCAAAAATACATATATACTGAATGTAGTAGCATTCAGCAGTTTAAAAAAATGAAAGTCTGTCACTTGCAGAGACATGCGTGTGTCTGGGAGACATTATGTTAAGTGAAATAAGTCACACAGAGAAAGACAAATATCACAGATTTTCACTTCCATGTGAAAGTTAAAAGATGACCTCACAGAAGTAGAGATCGAATAGTGATTACCAGAGCCTAGGGTAGTAGAATAACAAAAGTTGATAGTAACTAATTGTACGTTTCAAAATAACTGGTAAGGAGGATTTTGAATATCCAACACAAATGAAAGATAATTGTTTACAGTGATGGATATGCCAACTATCCCGATCTGATCATTACACACTATGTTACAATTATTAATATATTAATTATATGATTATTGAAATGTTACATTATACCCCACAAACATATGCAATTACTATATGCCAATTAAAATAAAAATATATTGAAAAGTATATATATAATTATTATGCATATAAATGGAGTGAAAGTTGCACTTGAAAATTTGGCAGGCTATGCCAGTTAACTTTTTTATGTTATTGAATTTAAAAACTCAGTTAAGTCTCATTGAGAAGAGAGACAATTAAAACAGAATTAAGATGTGCTGTGTACATGCATGAACTCCACACAAGGAATGTAAGCATTGTGCAAACTTGTACTAGTAAAAAAAGAACAGATCCAGGGTACTAGTTAGTGATCTAAGTATAACAAATACCTGAGATAATTAACCTAAAAAGGACAAGGTTTATTTTGTACACAGTTTTTAGGGGTTTTAGTGCATGATATATTGGCCCCATTGCTTTGGGTCTGAAGTGTCAAATCTTGTCAGGAACATGTAGTGGAGCACAATTATTATCGGGTTGGGGATACTGGAATCTACTTCCTGACGTGGTTTCTAGCTTCTTCTTTTCTGAACAAAAACTTGGACATAACAAATACAAAAAGTGGCAAGGTGTTGTATTTATTAAAGATAGAAAAAGAAACATGCTCTGTGGACCAAGTCTGAACTAAAAAAAGTAGGACGAGAAGTACACTCTACAGCGTCAGCGTGGAGCACTGTGAAAGAACTCAGTAGTGGAGAGTCCAGTGGCAACTGTCCATCTTGTCTTTGTTTTCCTCCCACTACCCAGGCTGACCTCAATTCTAGGTGACCCTATCAAAGCTGCTCCAATTCTTGGAGATGTCCACATACAAGGCTTTGGGAACTGTTCTGTGTATGTGTCCTGGAACTTTCACAATGAATTTGTCACACCCACTAACGACCTGAAGACCTCGCACTAGGCCCACCTCAATGTTTCTACCAGCTCCCTACAGCACGATGCCCAGGACTTGAGCTTTAACACGTGCACCTTTCATTAACCTCTCATATCTAAGCAACAGCATCCAGAAATGTGGAAAAGCAAAGTAGAAAAATACATTTATCATTGAACAAAATCTGATATTAATATCATATTTTTAAAAATGTAAAAGTCAAAGAATGGAAAAACACGATTTTAACCAAGTGAAAATTGATATACTTACAATAACATCATGCAAAGAAAAGTTTAAGGTTAAAAAAAACTATTAGAGAAACACAGGATAAAATATTATTTTATAAGTATTAATTCACCATATTTTAAATTTAGATGTGTCAAAACACCTCAAAATATACCAAGGAATAATTAATAGATTTACAAAGGTAAGAGAGAAATTCACAACATACTGGGATAGTCATATTTTTCACTGCATACAAAAAACAATCACTGAAGATGATGCAATTAAAATATTTAATTTATTTTTTCTTATTAATTTATACATCTATTAAAAGAAAGACTGTTCTCAATCATCATTATGCTTACATGGTTTCATAAAACATAGCTAATTATAAGGGACAGACACACTGGACAAAAGTAAAAAGATAAACTGACAAGACAGTGCAATTTTAAACATAATTCTCTTCTAATTAAATAAAGTTTGGGTTTGGCATGTTTCACATAATTGATCAACACTTACAAGGGCCTAGTCTGGACCACTGTTCTCTACCTCACTTCTAGCCATTTGCCCTCCTTACTGGTCATCAGGCATTTGAACTATTCCTTTAACTGTCCAAATCTCAATGTCATCATATGTAGAATAGAAATCAGAGTTTCTAACTGATTTCGTAAGTTTGAATATTAAATGAGATATCATGTTCAGAGTTTTACTCACAGATGTTAATAATCACCTTGAATGACTCCCTTCATTTGTAACACTTCTGGCACTATTTCACTCATCGCCTTTCTAAGGAAAAGATTAGATAAGAGACTAAGAATTGTGATCTCCATCTAAAGGCATGATAATGTGTGCATGCTTCTCTTATCTCAGTCACCAGCTCTTAATGCCTTCAATATTCCTTCTCCGGTCACAGTCTATGTAGCTTCAATGCCAAGCTTATCAGACAGAGAACCTGTATGGTTCTTTGCTTTCTGTAGCCAGCTATATTGTTAGTGTACTGTTTTGTGTTCACCAAACACCAGGTCACCATTATTATCATCATGATTATGA
>RJWM01030336.1:0-23500 GCA_004363535.1 Dasyprocta punctata
GTCTCCTCTACCTTGTCACTGCAGCCCTCGCAAACAAGCACTGGTGCGTGGCTTGACTTTTCCCACCTCCGTCTTTCTCCCAGTGTTGTAGTGTGCAACTGCAAAATCAACAGCTACCAGTGCAAAAGCAGTCCAGGTTTTGAATGCTGTATTTGCCTGCTGAGATATCTACAGTCTGAATTAACCCATTTCAGGGTGGAGGTGTATCTCAGTGGTAGAGCCTGGTGCTTAGCATGGGCGCAGCCCTGAGTTCAAAACCCAGCACAAAAATGAGTAAATAAATTTAGAAATAGGAAACAAAAAACAAATCTATTTCCTATTGTTTTCTGTGTGTGTCAATCATAGTTTCTGCCACAATTTACAAGTATTAGTAGCTAATTGGGACAATGCCTGCCTGCTCACTAAAATCTATTATATCTTTTGTGCATGTTTTATATAGATTATAAATCATAATGCAATATTTGAGAACTGATTTTTAAAAACTAATCTAAAGGAACATTTCTATAAGCAAAACTGATTTACAAGATAATCAGTACATATGGAAAAAATAAATATATTGATTTACTTAGCCAAGAAAACTTAGAATGTGATAGACATATAGTATTGTATATTGGACATTAATATGCAATGATCCAGGGAGTATTTGAATGTCGTGTGTTTGCTGTCATGCATTAGGCGGCCACTATTGACCACAAGATGCTTGCATTCAGTGATTTTTCTTGTTTCTAAATAGGGCAGATTTGTAGGTTTCATTTTTTATAATGCTAAGGGTATCTCTTAATTTTTTTTAAGAGTAGAAAAGTTTTATTGAAAGAAAGCTTCTGAAAGACAGGAGGAATCCTGAGTAAGGTGCCACCGAGGCCTTTTGTCAGGGGTAATTTATACAGCAAAGTCACAATGTGGGTACAATGCAAGTCAAACTGTAATCAACCAATCGTACGGTCACTTAGCTAATCTTGATCCAGTAGAGACTGGGGCATGTAGCAAGGGTATATGGCTGACATCATTAACTTTGGTTTATCTATGGCTTTAAAAATAGGAACATTTTGGAAAGGATTGGGCCCCAGTGTTCTGGTCACCCACCCAGGTATCTGATGTATATCTGGACTAATTGTAGGATATTCTGCATAGTCTCAAGTCCTGTTTATTCCTGAGCGATATATGCAAGTTTGGTGATTGTGACTTTTATTTTCCTTGGTTTTTTGAGCCTAGGTCTCCCTTTTTAGTGCAGGCTGGCCTTTAGCTCACTATGTATCCCACGCTGGCCTCAAACTCACAGCAATCCTCCTGCCTCAGCCTCCTGAGTACTGGGATTACGGGGATGTGTCACCATGCCTGGCTGGCCATTGTGATTTTATCTTGAGGCCTGGCCTTCTTCAGATGCACCTCCAGCCACAATTCTAAGGTCTTTATTTTTCACTGACTTCCTTGAAAGCCCAGTCCCTCTCTAACTATATAATAATTTCTATCTAACTTAGCTGCCTATAAGATTTCCCCCTTTAAAGAGTTAACCTGACTGCAGTTAGAGGAGAATGGGCAAAGTTTCAGTTTAGCTGCTTTGAGCTGAGAAGGGTCAGTGTAGGGGAGACTGCAGTCAAAAGCCATTTCCAGAGAGTTAATCTAATAGGTCTTGGATAGAAGTCATGTTGGAGTTTAGCAGTTAAGAACCCCCTTTGGGAGGTCGATCTAGTGGATCCTGGTAAAAGAAGTCTGGCACATTTGTTGTTGGTGCCGTCTGCATGATCACTGAAAGTTTGGCAGTTTCTAGGTGAGAGTAAATAACTTTTCCAACAGATTAAAGCATGTATGACTAAAGCATTAGTATTAGAATGGAGACTGAAGTTAACTTTAAAAAACTTTAATAAATATTCTGCATCAATTTAAGAGTGTGCATTTAAAAAACTTTCAGTTGTTGATTTTTTTCAGTAGTACCAGACCATGAACCCAGGGCCTCATCCGTTCTAAGCACATGCTTCCCCGCTGAGTTACACCCCTAACCCTTGTCAATCCCTTTTATCCAAAATTAAGAGCAAAGGCCAGGATATCTGCTCTAATCACATTTACTTAACTTTGCGGTTAACCAGAGTAGTTAGACAAGAAAAAGAAATGAAAAGTATACATATTAGAAGAAGTAAACCTCTGATAAGAGTATCAAATGGTCCAGCCACTTTGGAAAATAAAACAGCAGTCTCTTATAAAGTTAAACACAGACTTACCATATGACCTTGCAGATCCACCCTTAAGTATTTACTCAAGAGAAATGACAACACAGTCCACACAAAGAAAGTACATGAATACTCATGACAGCTTTTTCATAATAGCCAAATGTTGAAAGCAATTTAAATGGTAACCAATTGGTGAATAGATGCACACTGTTGGTGAATACTATGGACTATCATTCAGCAATAAAATGGGACAAAATATTAATAGATGAATTTCAGGGACTGTAAGTTAAGTGAAAAAAGTCAAATACAAAGGACAAAAAATTTCCACTATGTGCTATGAACTTACTGTAGTGACAATAATCAGATCAGTGTTTTGGAGAAAATTTCAACTACAAAAGAAGCACAAGGAAAGTTTTCAAATAATATATTTTAATAGTGGTGATGACTATACAATTACCAAAATTTATCAACCTTCTCACTTAAAACAGGTGAATCTTTTTGCTTATAATACCAGTAGAGGCAAAAGGAAAGTCTTTCCCTTGTTTCCAAAGTTTCGCTGAAATGAACTGACAACAGGCAGATTAATAGGAGAAAATGAGATACATACATATAAACATACATGGAGGGAAATCACACCAGGAGAGTCAAGCACAAAATAATAAGCTTCTCCAAGGAACCAGTGGATGAGTGAGGCTTAAATAACTTCCTGAACTATAGAAAGGATAAAGACAGAGACAGAGCAGACCCTGGGATATCCTGGGACAAACTACAGAAGAGGTGGGCAGAGGAATGCATGGGTGAAAGAAGATTGTCTTATTATGTAGGTAAAGCCTATTGGGTAATTTTCTGAAGCAGCCCTCAGAAAAACTAGGTGAAAAATCTGTCTTGGTGTTTGTTCTGGGGTTGAAGACTTAGTCTGTTCTTTCTCCTTGGTAATCTTTCCTGGTTATTTAATGAGATTCCCAAGGAAGTGGTTTAAGCCAATTGCCTTTCTTTTAGAAGTTTTCTTTGGTCCACTAAGGAAATTCCAAGAAAATCCATCCTTGCACTTTGTGGAGAGAAATAAAACAAAATTAATGGGATTTTGAATGGGAGCCAGCTTCTAAGACTTCTCAGCATGTCAAAGTACCAACCTCTGGGGTTTCCCTTTCTGAGTCCCAACATGCCTTAATTTAAAAAAATTTAAGTGATTAAGCAAAGCATGGTCACAACAAATCTAGTTTGATGTACCACCTAAATCAGTGGAAAATTTATTTTACTTTTCAAGGCTGTTCCCACTTCTATGAAACAGAGAAAAGATAATTCATCTTATAGAGTAATAATGATGAAGAAATAGGATAATTAATGTCCTGGCACCAAATATATGCTCCATACACATAAACCATGTGGATAAAGGGAGGCAGGCAGGTGAGGAGGAACACACATTGCAGAGAGAGCAAGCGGCAGGTGCAGAGGAGTGAGGAATTGCAAATGGAGTTTCTCAGTCTGGTTGGAGTATAGAGCAGGGAAAGATGAGAGCATAGCCAGGAACCACCCTGTTGAAGTCCTCTGCCTGCCACATTAGCAAGTCTAGATTTTAATTTGAAATCCCCAGGGATTATGAACAGGGAAGCCCGTGTGGCACTTCATTATGTTTTGGAGCCAGGCTGGATTGAATCTTGGTCTTGTAACTGAATGCAATGGGCTCACTCCATTTGGTGAGTGCAAAGCTGATAATGTGCATAACCAGGTGATTAAAGAGAAAAGCAGCAGATTTGGATCTGGAATGTCCCCCAATGTCTTGTGTGATTAAGACTAGGTCACTGACCTCTGGGAGATTGTGGAACATTTAGGTGAACCCTGGTGGGAGAGAGTAGATAACTGGGGGGTGCCCTTGAAGGGGTTCCTCAGTCTTTTCCTGGCTTGTGCTCTCTGCTTTATAGCTGCCATGAGGTAAGCATCTTTGCTCTACCATATTTTCTCTACCAGGAGGCTCAGCCTCACTGTCTCAGCCCAAAACAACGAGGCTGACCAACCATGGACTGAAACCTCTGAGACTGTGAGTCCCAGTACGCCTATGCTAAATGTTGGCATGGTATGTCTTTTCATGCTTTTACTTTTCTATTTGAGTAATTATATTTAAAAGGAGTTTCTTGTAAACAGCCTGTGGCTGAGTCCTGGTTTCTCCTGTGATATTGTGAAATAGGTAATTGGTCTTTGAATCTGTTTCTTGGCAATTCTTAAAACCCTTGGAATCTTCAAAGTCTGAGTCGTTTTCTTTCTTTCTTTCTGTTTTTACGGCACTGGGGATCGAACTCACAACCTCATGCCTGCCAGACAGGCACCTAAGCCACTAAGCCAAACTCCTGGCCCCAGTTTTTTTGAGGCAGGGTCGCACTATGTAGCTCAGGCCAGTCTTGAGCTCGCATTGTAGCCCAAGCCAGCCTCAAATTCACAACGCTCCTCCTACCTCAGCCTCTTGAGGGCTGGGAGTAAAGGCTTTTTGTAAACTAATGAGTTGGTTGATGGCAAATTAACCTCAGGATGTGGATTAGTGACCGCGGAACAAACCATGTGGTTAATTAGAGCCCCTACTCCATCCCCATATCTCCCACTCCAAACTCTCAGATTGATCACCAGTGCACAATAATATAGTCAATCATGCTTTCATAAAAATTCTAAATTCCTAGGTATGGAGAACTTCTACCTAGCCAAATTGTAGAGATTCCTTGAGGGTGGTGTATCTGGAGAGGGCATGGAAGTTCTCCACTAATCACTAGATACCTCACCCTGTGTATCTGTTTTAGTCAATGCTTATAAGAGTTTATAGCGCTGAGGCAAGGGTCCTCAAAAGACTGAATATGCTCTGATTCAGATTTAATGCAGGACACAGAAATTTACAAGATTAGCCTAGAGTGGCTGCCCACACAGACATATGTAGAAGAATGGGAAAGATCTGTGTACGTGCTAGAGTTCTAAAAGATCCAGCCAAAGGCCTGGAGCCCACGGCAATGTCCCATACAAGTCCATATCAGGAGGTCAAAGAATCCATAATGGAAGGCCAAGGAGTCTACACCAGAAGCTCAAAGGGTCAGCACTAGAAGCTAAAGAATCCGCACCAGCAGGGCAAAAGGCCAGTGCAGAAAGCTGAAGGATCTGCACTGAAAGTCCAGAGATGACACCCAAAGCAAAGGTGGAGATCGGAGTGCTTCCTAAGAGAAGCTCCTCTGTGGAAAATCAGCTGAAATCCTTCACTCCTGTTTGTTGGGAGCTGTTGAAGCTGGAAATTGACCTAGGGTGTGACCCAGATACGACCATTTTAAGAACAAAGAGCACCTGGGGCAAGCCACGTGAAGAAGCTGCTTTAGCCCAGAGAACACCTAGCCCCAAGACAATCTGAGCAGTGAATTGCTAGGACAACAGGGTGTCATGCGACATTAGGTTGCCAAAAGCTATAAATAAATGCTGTTGCATTGAGGGGCCAGTACTTTGGGGCCAGTACCTTTCCTCCCATCAGGAAGTTAAGTGCTCCACCTGACCCCAACTTTGTTTTTTCTTTATTTTTCTCATCCTCTTGTGGTCCTTCACCCCAACAACCTCAGGAGCTGCATGGGTCATGGCATATGGTGCCCAAACAGGGACAGAGTAAGAATTTGAGGCCGAGGAGACACTCGTTACGTGCGCACAACTAGGGGAAAAAGTGCATTGGTATAGGTTAATAGTCATCAATGGAGTGTATTTATATTGGCTTCATCAGGTGTAAAGAGTGGGGCATTGAAACACTATTATTCTCTAGGGCCAGTTATAAACCGGTCTGTAAAAAAAAAAAAAAAAAAAAAAAAAAAAAAAAACCTTCCTCAGCAAGAAAACAAAAACAAAAACAAAAGGTATATTGATTATATCAGCTGTCTAACTATGGGACAAACATATTCAAAAGAATCACAAATGTATAAGGAACTGTTTGTTGTGTGCTTGATCCCAGTATTTACATTCCTTCTGTGGACCTGGATTCGACAGGGTCTTAATAATTATAAGCTTCTTGAGACAACCACAATGAAATTGACTTCAGTCACTGTTTTAGAATCAAGTCCCAAGCAAAAAACAGACGGTGAAATGACAACTACCCTGATAACCTCAACTGAGCCACAAGCTGCAACTCCTGCCTTTTCAGCTCAAACAAATTTTGCTGCATCACAGGTTGAAACTTTCACCTTTCAGGGACTAGAGACATTTTTTCTATCTCCCTTGCAATTAGCACTAAAAAATGCCAGACCTGCAGGGGAGTGCATGGAGGGTTTTCAACATATCTACCCAGTTACAGTACTTCAAGTACCCAATAATCTGGGACAAGTTATACATCATGAAGCCGTACCATTCAAGTCATTAAAAAAGATTAAACAATGCTACTGCCACCTATGGCCCTACAACCCCATTTACCTTGGATTTCATAGAGCTCCTAAGATGGCAAGTTGTGGCCCCAAAGGATTGGAAAGGCATAGATAAAACATGGTTAATTCCAGAGGATTATATGTTATAGAAAGGAAAATTTTTTGAATTGTGCATGGACCAGGCCACGTGCAGTGCCACTCAGAACATAGCTATTACAAAAGACATGCTGATAGGTAAAGGTGTTTTTGCTGCTACAGGCAGTCAGCTTGCTTTTGATATGCAAGTGTATGACCAAGTCAAAATGGCAGCCACGAGGGCCTAAAGGGAGCTGCCCTCAAGGGGCAAGACCTCCCTGGATTTGATTTCTAGTCATCAGGGTCTAAAACCATTTCAGAATTTTGCCTTTAAAAATACATATAAATGGTGTAAGGCATAGAGAACTTCCCCTGGGGTGGCCTGGCCTAGCCTGGCTTGTGAGGTGGGACCTGAGCCACAGAGTTGTGGTTTGCAGCCCTGCCTCCCATGTGCTGAGGAACGAACTCCGCAGGCAGCTTCGTAGCACTCAGCCCCCCGGGGCCGGGAAGGCGGGATGTGGTTCAGAAGTGGGACACGGCTCTGGTGCGCCCAAGCCTCCCTGGTTTTTCCCATCACCTATGCATGCACTTTATGCGTCAAAAGTTTACACTGCACCTTGCTCGGATCCCCAGCAATAGCAGGGCCTTCAGGCCAGAGCAGGAGCACAACCTTTGTGTCAGGACAGCAAGAGAAAGCCCAAGGTGCCTAAAAACAAAATGCAATTTTGTCTCTATACCTTACCACAAAAATTCCTTATAGTCTTCAGGTCTAAAAATAGTTAAATGTGCTCACAATTTAAATTTCAAAAAACAAATGGGAGAGTTCACCTCATAATAGATTTCACTTGACAGTATACACCATTTAAAATTTTTTAATTCTAATAAAGATGTAACTACCTCAGCAGAAAGATAATTCAATCAAATAAAGGTTAAAAATAGTCTTTTAAAAAGATCTTCATACTGGACAGTGAAAGCACCCAGTCCAGTGCTAATTTGGGGTCGAGGATATGGTTATATTTTTCCAGGAAATGTTAAATGGTTTATCTGGGTGCCAGTGTGCTGTCTGGCTGTATCATGAATCCAAACCCAGAGAAAGAATTGATTCTACCTCTCAAGAAGCAGATGCTCAGTCCTATGATAGTGATGCCTCAGAGACCACACCACAACCTTTAGAAAAAGATGAAGCTAGAGCCAAACTTAATTGACCCAAGATGCCCAGAAGATGGTAACAAAAAATAAAACCAGAGACCTAAATAGATGATAAGAGTGTATGCTAAGTCCTATGATAAGAAATATGTGTTAATTATAGATTAGATTTTGTCCTTTCCAAATTCTTTTATAAGGGATCTCTGCTAATTGACCTACAATGAATCTGACTAGTCTATTTATAATTACAAATTCTACAATTGTAAAAAGATTAGCATAATTCAATTTGGCTAAAAGTATATTTGAGTGCACTCTGATTGTGTAAGATGTTTGTCAGTCTGCCTGTGTATCTGTTTGTCTCTTCATCCAGTCTGTTTGTAAGCGGTTGTTGGGAGTCAGCTGAGCTAGTGATCATTCACACATATGAAGCCAAAAGCACAAGCGCCCGTACAGGAGTGCCCAAGGGGCACGGAGCGCCTAAGAAATGCCTAGGGCATGGGGTGCTGCAGGTGACAACTGATTCAACCCTGAGAATACGGGGTGTAAAAAGCAAGCTAGTTCAGCAAAGGGGCATGAAATAGCCCTGGGAACTTATAGAGTTCTTGTGGGCACCGACAACTCTGTGCTTGTTCCTATGTCTGTTTGAATCTGTACAGATCATCTGTCCATGTTTGTTCATGTTCGTCCACTTGTCCATTCTGTAAACAGCTGTTCCTTTTTATTTTTGAGCTCAATAATTTTTCTCTTTTTTTAGATTTTTGGATCATTTAATCAAAGTTTAATTTGGGTAATAGACTTAAAAAACAAGCTTCTACTGGGGTTCCATTAGTTCAAATGATGCTAAAATTGGCTGTGTAAATGTAATGTATATTATTGTTCATTATGGACTTGTGAGTCTCTCCTTGTTCAAAAAAAGTGTTAAACATTATGACTGGAGTTTCCTTAAGTCATCAAAAAATTATTAAGATGAGTAAGCAAAATCCCTTTGGGGGGAAGATTATTGGACAGAACTCCATTTGATAAATATGAAAGCAGCTGCCTGGTAACATTTTAAACCAGTTATAGCTCATTGATTGGAAGCCCCAGTGATCTCCATAACCTTATGGGAGACACCCCAACTAAAGTTATATAAAATATTATTGTAATATGTTCACATTGGTCATCATCAAAAGAAATAATATAATAAGGTTTTTGATTTAAAAAATGCCCATACAAAGGTTTCATATGGCTATGATAGATTGTTATTAACCTCATGATATATTTATGTATTCATGCCTCCAGATGTACAGGCCTTCAGAAATGTAAAACAGATTGTTTATGATGACAATCTTTTGTTATAGATTGAGACCTCTGCCTTTAACAAAAACTTATAAGATGTACATCTCACTAAAGGTCAACAAGTTAGGTGAAAGCTTTTATGTATTAGAAAGAGATGATTGACCAAAAAGGGGGTATCTTATGTTAAAAAATGCAAATTCAAGTGTGTTAAAAAATGTCATCATGATTGTCATGTTACAACATTAAGTATGGTTTCGATTTCTAATTTTCTTTATAGAATATGTCACTGTTTGTTAACATTCTACAGGTATTCAAATGTTAAAACATGCATTGTTGTATTAAAAAATAATGGTTCTATTTTGTGTTCTAAGATGTTTAATATTTAGATAAGAAGATAATGCCTCTACTACAGTGTAGTGTTATCCATCTTTTCATCTGGATGTTCAACAACTGAGGTTTAGAGACCAAATATTAAAGAGATAGATAGGCTAAGAGGATAGCTGATATTTTGGCCCTAGCCCTCTAAGGTCAATGAAGACCCAAGATATTAAAAAACCTCTGCTGTGATACCCAATACTCAGTGAGTCCCTGGTCTTCTGATCAAGGAGACTATGAGACCACAGAGGAAAGTGATGATTGGTGTGTGGTGTGCCTAAGGAGAGTCACCAGGAGAAAAAATCTCCCAGGTTTTCATAGAAAGCAACTTGGTCAAGCAATGGCCATGACTCATCCAAACTGCTGACACTGACAAGAACTAAGAGGTGCTATGCACAGTTCCAAGGCATTTCCTGAGGAGACTTAACTGACCTTGATAAAGAACCAAAAAACTGATTATTTTTAAAATAGGTCTCACCTTAACTTGGTCTTGAATATCCTGCAGAAAATGTACAGCTACTAGAGGTATATAAAACAATGCTAAAGTAATATGTTATAAAAGAAACTCAAATCACTAATAGCTTTTGACAATTGCCAGCTACACTGGTAGCTGACTACTGTTATGGATTAATGGACTGCACAGGGTTACAATCGTGGAATGCAGGGGCTTAAAATCTTTGGACTGCACTTAAAATAAAAAGAACTCCAGAGCTCTCCAACACAGCTCATCCAGCTTCAACTGACCACCCATCCTGTGCAACAGCAAAACAAAAGAGATGGGTATGTTGGGAACCATTGAAGCTGGAAACTGACCTAGGGCATGACCCAGACACACCATTCCAAGAACAAAGAGCGCCTGGGGCAAGCCATGTGAAGAAGCTGCTTCAGTCCAGAGAACACTTAGCTCCAAGACAATCTGAGCAGTGGGTTGCTAGGACAACAGGGTGTCATGTGACATTAGGTTGCTAAAAGGTATAAATAAGTATTGCTGCAGTGAGTCACCATCAGAAGGATAAGGTCTCCCCCTGAGCCCAGCTTTGTCTCTTCTTTATTTTTCTCATCCTCTCGTGGGCCTTCACCCCAAGAACCTCAGGAGATGCATGGATCGCAGCACCTGTTCTCTTTTTTATACTGTTCTGATGACAATCCTTCAAGTGGATCTTCATGCCCAGAACCATGCTGAGTCAATTCAGCTGGGAATCCCACTCAAGGTGACAATTAATCAATTAACCCTTTCAGTATCTCACTCATCTGGACATTTATCCGTATCCTTTGTGTGAACCAGTAAAGAGCTATCCTAGCAAATTAGACAAGCCTGAGGAGGGAGTGCTGGGAATCTCAATTTATAGCTGATTGGTCAGAAGTATAGGTGTTTTGGAGGTGATTAAGAATTGCAAGTATTGGCTATTGAATATTGAGAAGGAACAGAAGCTGTGTGATCAATACATATACTCAACTTCACACAAGTAATAAGAACATTATGCACTGCAAACATGTACAAAAAACAAATACAACAACAGCAACAACAAAAAGCAAAAACAGTGTCATGGGCTGGGCCTGAGAGGTTCCAGAAGCTGAAACAAAGAACTTAACCCACCTTTTTTGTCACAGAAAAAGAATTTTCAGGATGTGTCAGTACGAGGCATGAGAAGGATTTGTTAGAGATTTAGGACATGTTTAAAAGCAGAAAGTTCAAAGAAATGAGACATATTTCAGTTTAGAACCAGTTCCATTTATACTTTACTTGAGGGGTGAAAAGTCAGGTAAAAACAATGCCTACCCATCTCCCTTCCTTAAACAGTATCAGCCCATTCCACAGGCATGGGCAGGTTTGTTCTGTTGTGGTTGTTGTTGGGTTTTTGTGGAGGAAGAAGTGATGGTGGTCGTTGATTTAAACATTCTCAGGATTCACTCAACCTGCTGTTTAATTTTTTAATTTTTAAGTTTTGGCCCTTTAGTAATGGGTCTGGTAGGGAAGGGATGTAAATCTAGAAATAGGACTGGCTTGGGTGCCTCTGGCTGAGTCCAGAACAGTGCCGTCTTCTTAAAAGTACAGTTTCTAGATATGATGTCCATGTCTCCTTTCTGCCTATCTTTTATGTCTTCTAGCTCAGGAGAGGATCAAGAGATGCCGGGCGTGGTGGCGCGCGCCTTTAATCCCAGCACTCAGGAGGCTGAGGTAGGAGGAGCGTTGTGAGTTCGAGGCCGGCTTGGGCTACAATGCGAGTGCAAGGCCGGCCTGAGCTACACAGCGCGACCCTGCCTCAAAAAACCAGGCCCGGGAGTTTGGCTCAGTGACTTAAGCACCTGTCTGGCAGGCGCGAGGTTCTGAGTTCAATCCCCAGTGCCACAAAAAAAAAAAAAAAAAGAGATGGATGGAGGTGTTACTGTGGGTGATTGGGCCCTGGATGTGTTTCTAGGTTCTTATGCATGATGCACAAAAACTAGACATGGTCTGACACAACAGTATGCTCACAGTCAGTGGACTCATGCATGGGGAAAAGGAAAATGGCACAAGCACTGAAGATATTGGATTTAGGAGTTTAAAATGTTGCACAGGGTCTAGGGTGCCTCCTATTGGGTCTTCTAGAGCAGGACTGACTATGTGATGGACAGGGTGCTGAGTCATGTGATTTGTATCTATTGCACGTGTCCTTTCCCATAATTAATTCTGTTATAGTTGTATGTATGAGATGCAGCCCGTATGCATGCACCTTCAATGAGCTCCAGGTGAAGAAAGGTTACTATAGGTCATGCTGTGGAATCTGGCACACATGTGCACTGGTTAGGACACTGGAGATTTCCAAGGTAGGCTCAAGGGTCTTTGTTTTTCCTCATCTCTGCCTCCAGGTTGTAGGGCTTTGCACCAAGTTCACATGGTTGGCCCTGGGGTGTTGACCAGGTTCAGGTGAGTGCAAGAAAGTAGTCCTGTAGCCCCGGTTACACTCCCTATCTTAGAGGGGAGAGGGAGTAAGGGGAAAAGGATGCAGAAAGGAATTAGGGTGTGTTCCATATGTGTACCAACTCCCCACAAGGAAGGTGCACATTAGGTGCTACAAACATGTACTAATACAGAAAAGATCTGAAAAAAATGTACAAATAGAATGAAACTGTTCATAAAACAAGAGTCTGACTGTATGGTATGATATTCATCTGGAGCTTCTAGGTACAACTCATCCCGTGAATTCCAGTTGCCTCCAGTCAAAGGTTGGATGATCCAAGTTCACATTACTGGACAGTAACTGGAATCCTGCAGAAATCCTTTCCTTTAAATGGCCTCCAGCTCCATTTTGGAAAGTTCTTCCACTGTTGTTTTCAATATAATTTTCCCTTTGTTGTCACAGTGACAACCTATTGCTTATGAATGGTGACTGAAATGGGGTCCTTCTTGTGGGGCTGAGCCCTCAAACTACAGGATCTGCTATTATATCCAAGGAGATAGTGTCAGAATTGAATTAAGTTACAGGATGCCTGGCTGGCACTCACTCAAGGACTTATCAGAGAACTGGAATACACATAATTTAGTGACCCAAGCTCATAAGAATGATCTGCATTGTGAGAGTAGAATAGGAAAAAACAATTACTTTTCCTGTCTCTTCCATTCTAACAAACTCTGCATTTTTCCTTGCATGTTTAGTGTATGTGCAGTGCCTGTATGAGTCAATGTTCACTAGAGAAACTATATATATATTACGAAGTAGGCTTGCAATGACTGCCTGTACAGCCAGGTGTTGAAGAATATAAAAGGGCTGTCTGTATCAGCTGTGCATCTCAGTACTTTTCCTTGAGGGAAACAGGAAGCAATCTATGTATTTACACACTTGGTATGATAAACAGCAAGAGGTATGCACATGTTCAAAAGTGGCAAAATGCGATTTGGACCCACTTTATGGTCCATCTAACTGGTTTTGCATATACGTACCCAAGCATCACAGAGGATCTAATAGACCCACACCGCTCTAGGATTATTTATTTATTTATTTATTTATTTATTTATTTATTTATTTATTTTGGTACTGGGGATTCACGACCTCGCACCTGCCAGGCAGATGCTTATACCACTGAGCTAAATTCCTGGCCCTATTTTTTAAGACAGGGTCTCACTATGCAGCTCAGGCCAACCTTGAACTTACTTTGTAGCCCAGGCTGGTCTCAAACTCACGACAATCCTCCTGCCTCAGCCTTCTGAGTGCTAGGATTAATGGTGTGTGCCACCACTCCCAGCTTCACTCTAGGATTTATTTTTTTTTTTAAGTTTTCTTTTGATTTTTCTGGTAGAAGCAGCCCAGTTCAGCACAATGGCACATGAAAAACCAGATTTGCAAGTTTTAGAGGAGGTCAAAAGTGAATCACCACCATCGCTTCTCGGCCTTTTGGCTAAGATCAAGTGTAAAAGTGAATCACCAGATTACTCTTGTATGGAAGATAAAGAGGATCCATAATGGTAAAATAAATGCTTTTGTAACAGAAGAGTTGTGGGGGGGATGATGGTGATGATAATGATGATGATGATGACGATGACAACTTTGACATTGGCCATGTGAGCCGAAGTTCCTGTGACAGTGAAATGGAGCAAGAATCAACTGCTAGAGACACAGGGAATGCAGACCTCCTTGATTCAGATGATGAAGACAACAGCGATGTGAGTACATATTTGACTAGTCAAAATGTTATGAAATGGCCATGCAAACAAATAGAACGATCAGCTAGGCCTTGGCGGGGGTAAACCTATTAGACAGAATGCCAGTACTGCTATTCAGTGTTGGAAATTGCAACAGGCAAAATGCTACAAGGTGCTATGAAATACACAATGGCTGAAATGCAAATAAAACATTCTGTATGCACTAGTAGCTATATTCAAACATTTGTTTATTATAACACCTCACTAGCTGATCTGAAAGCATTCATATTTCTACTATGCTTAGCACGGATTTCTCACGGTGATCCCAGATAGATGTCAAAGACTTACGGAAAAAAGACAATGGATCAAACTGTGGCCTAAAAATGTAAAGACTTCCTATGCTCTCAATTTAGAAATTTATCCTGGAACTCAGCCACCAGGTCCTTATTCCTGTAGTAATGAACCAAATGCTGTTGTGAATAGACTAGTTGCTCCTGTCTCCCAAACTAATGGAAATGTGACATCTGACAATTGGTTTGCCAGTTTCCAATTGATATTACATTTCCTAACAGAGCACAAGCTGGCCAACACAGGAACTGTATGTAGAAACAGAGCAGAAATTCCAGATGAAAGGTTGCTGTTTCAAAACAGAGTCATATAGTGCAATCTTTGGATTTCAGAAAGATACAGCATTAGCCACATATATGGCAAAGAAAAGCAAATTGATACTGCTGATGTCACCATTTCACTATGATGGAAATACTGATAGGAAAATCTCGACCAAACAGAAGCCTGAGATAGAAAATTTCACTAAATAACACCAAAAGTGGAGTAGATGTTGGGATGAGTTATGCAGCAACTATGATGCCACTTGAAACACAAAACATTGGCCGAAGGTTGTGTTTTATTTGATCCTAAACATATGCAGCATAAATAGTTTGGTAGTTTACAAAGAAAGTAACTAGTGCAAAACATCACAGAGACATTTTCTTAGAGGACTGGGACTAGAGCTCATAAGAGATCATTTACAGTGTAAAAACAAAAATGTTTCTGCCCAGGGAAATACACAAAAAATTGTGGAGCAGACTGGTGAGCTGACAGGTGAACAGGCAGGCATAGTATCCCAAAAATCTATTATGACAACAGGAAAACCAAAAAGATGTCTCTGTGCCCTACAAGAAAGTGCAGGAAAACAAAACATACATGCTGTCAGTGTAAGCGATGCTTGTGTGTGGAACACACAGTTGTCATGTGTGAAAACTTCTTGCATGTGACAGTTGAAGCCAAGCTTATTTCTGTGGTAGGTTTTTGTTTGCAATTACACTGTCGTTCACATAGGTTTTGTTTTGTTTTGCTTTGTTTTGTTTTGTTTTGTTTTGTTTTGTTTTGTTTTGTTTTGTTTTTAAGACAGCGTCTTGCTATGTAATACAGGCTGACTTCAAACTCAGGGCAATGCTCCTGCTTCAGCCTCCAGAGTGATGGGATTACCAGCATATACCACCACGCTAGGTTTTTATTTTTGATGTTACCTTTTTGGGTTTGTAAGCAAGTAAACAGCTGCTGTGAAAATGTTGATATCTAGTCTAAGCACTCATTATATATTTGATATTCTATTTTATTGACATCTTATTTCCCTGCTAAGTGCATGTTGCAAAATATAGTAGGAAGCTCCTGACAAAACAGGAAAAGAGAGGTGACAAGACTGCCACATAGGAAAAGAAAGCTAAGCACACGTGCTGTCAGTATAAGTGATACATGTGCATGGGACATGCAGTTGTTATGTGTGAAGACTACCTTCTGTGTGACACTTGAAGCAAAGTTGACTTTTGTAGTAGAGTTCTATTGGTACTTTTATTGTAGTTCCTATAACAATTTTTTTCTGAGCTTATCTTTTAGGTTTTGTAAGGAAGTATACAGCAGATGTGAAAATACTGATGTCTATTCTAAATGCACAACACGTATTAAGAATTTAATAATTTGTTTTATTGATACTTCATGTTCCTGTTAACTACACACTGTATAATATAATAAGACCCTCCTGACAAAGACCTCTGAGATGTCAAGTATGTCCAAAAAAATGCCAGAAAAGTAAAAGACATGCAGTCAGTGTAAAAGATGTGTGTCTATGGAATGTGCTGTTGTCACATGTGCAGACTGCCTTAGGTGTGATAATTGAAGTAAGGAGTAATTAATTTGTAGAGTGCTATTGTATTTTCATTGTAGTTCATATGGGAATTCATTTCTGATGTTCTTTTTCAGACCTCATATACCAAAAACCAGTTGTTAAATATTTTGTTTTTTTTAAATAAACACTCAATAAATATTAAAAATTCGATGGTTTATTTTTCTGATTTTTTCCTGTTAAGTAGTTATTGTTTAATATACTAGAACTCATAAAATTAATACTTCATCAATATGCCAGACCCACATATCTAAAGATCATATTGTCTCCCTAGTGTAAGAAACTGAAAAGTAAATAAGACCCAAAATCTACAATAGATATTGTGAAAGGGAAAGAAACAGGTCAAAAATAAAGAACAACTGGGGTGAGTGAAAGAATAAAAAAAGGAAAGGAAAGGGGAAAATATATATATATATACATATACAAAAGATAGCTAAGATAATTATACTGCTGATTTCTCTTAGTTCATTAAAAAAACAGTTTGTGCTTATATTGTTTGATCAATTATGAATGCCTATGTCTTGTAATCTGAGCAACTACTTTGGAGATAACAATATGCAACATATTAACCATTGTCAATTTTCCATTATCTTGTTTTTGAAACTCTGTATCTTTGTTTTCATTGTTTTTTCTCTTTAAAATAAAAAAATCAATAATTCATCAATAAAAATATTCTAGAAAATCAACCTGGGTCTGACAGACCCATGCTTATGTCCATGATGAAAAAATTAGTCTCATGTTCCATGGTTGAGTTTGGGTGTATGATTTTATTTTTGGTTTTCTACCTATGTCTTCTGTTCTCTATCCCTCTGTTCTTATGTTTCTCCCCCTTTTTTGATGGAATATAGATGTTTACTCTTCTTACCCACGGGGGATATGTTCCAAGACCCCTCCCATGAATCCTGGAAACCTCAGACAGTAGCAAATCCTAAGACTTAGCGCCTTTTCCTTCTTGCTAAGCATGGATCACACTGTGGCTGTAACTTTTGCAGTTCGAGGTGTAGCAGCAAAAGTAGCACAACTGTCTCTTTCCTTCTTCGTAATTCCAAGGAAAGAAGATTTGTTTTTATCATAAATCTTAGCAACCTCAACATAAGTATTTTTCAATGACCTTAAGTCCAAAACTTTCTCTTTTCACTTAAAGGAAGAATTTTAGGCTTCTTTTTGTCATTTGCAAATTGTCAGCATCACTATTCTTGTGCTTTGGGGCCAGTAAGTAAAATGAGGTTTATCTGAGCACAAGCACTACAACACCAGGACAGCATGGATGTGCTGTAGACAGGGATGATTAATGCCAAGGTGACCAAAGCAGGATGGAAAGAGTTCACCCCACTATTCAGAATGGAATGCAATTTGAAACTTGTGAATTGCTTACTTATGGAATTTTCCCTTTAATATTTTCAGACTAGGCAGGTGTGGTGGCTCATACCTGTAATCCTAGTACTTAGGAGGCTGAGGCTGAAGGATCACAGTAAGATTGAACCCAGCCTGGGTTACATAGTGAGTTCGAGGCCAACCTGAATGACACAACAAGATCCCATCCCAAAAAAACAAAAAAAGAAAAATATTTTCAGACCTTTATTTACCACATGTATCTGTAGTAAACAAAAAAGAAAATTATTTCCAGACCTTTGTTTACTACAGGGTACCTGAAACTAGAAAATGAAACTTCAGATAAGGGAAAACTACTATATCTCAAAATCTTTGATGACACTTTGATTTTTTGCATGGGATTTTAGCTATACATCTTTCCTTTTTTTTTTTTTTTTTTTTAGAGGTTGCCTTAAGGTTGTCTTATAGTTATTATGTACCATTTTCTATAAAATATAGGAATCCTAGAACTATTCAGATCCATATATTCCCTCTTTGTTCTTTATAGTCACTCCATGTATTATATCTATATAGTTTTTTATTTTATTTTTTCTAGGCTGCAAGTTTTATTTTGGGTGAGACAAGCTAAAAACCTTAGAAGAACTATGAAAATTGTAACAAATATAATTTACCCTGATTTCTATCAGTATCCTATTCATAAACAAGATTGGTCATATTCTTTCAATAGCAAGAAGTATAAACCATAGAGGATCAGATTTTAGTTTCTGATCCTCAGGATTTTCCAGCTTTCTTCATGAGATACATTCCAGACTAAACGAAAAATTAGTAATTTATGACTATTTCTTTAAACACAAAGACTTCTTTGTATAGGAACCTACAAATCTCTGACAAGTGCTTTCTGGAATCCAATTCACTTTGATACATTAAAGCTCCACTGCGTTTAGAATTCAGATCACTGGGTCCCATCTCAAGGGTTTAAACATATACTGTATTCTTGTAGCTGGAATGGTTTGATCCAGGATAAAGGAATAAAGTAGAAATACTTCAGGCTCGGAATTAAAACTTGAAGAACTGCCTGAATTCCATCATCCTGTCTATTTTTAGAATGTGACTCATCAGAATCCTGCAAAGACTATACCCATCGTGAATGAAACTTTCTCCTTCCAGTTCCATGGAGTAGTCACAAGGACATTTTCCCATTCATTGTAGAATTCAGAGAACAATGAAAACAGGTCTCTCGGCATGTATTTTAGTTATCAACCGGTGTCATTTTCACTTGATTAATGATAAGATTTACCTGGCCAGTGCCTCTGCTGTGTTGTCTCTACCATACATTTTCTGAAAGTAATCAGCAGAAACACACAGGTCCCTCAAACCTTCAACTCCTAGAGCCTCTTATGTGGGTTCCCAATGTGCGGAGAGAATGTCATTATGATCCCCCAAACACTTCCATGGAAACCACAAGGGAAACTATTTTTAGTATTCAGTGAACCTGCCACCACGTAGCATCACCTTGGTCTTCTCAGCTCTTCTAAAGAATTTGCCTTTCACAACATGCTGATTTGGAAACTTTCGTTTCCCCAGAATTTCTGCAGAACATCAGTGACAGGAGAAGCTCCAGTCTTGTGTTTTGTTTTTCGGTACCAGGGATCGAACTCACGACCTCGCACTTGCCAAGCAGGCACTTGTGCCACTGAGCTATATCCCCGGCCCATCCCAGTCTTGTTTTTGGTAGTATTTACCTGTGTGTACTGACAGACCTACCTCCACAATTTATCAAGGCTGACAGTTGAGCAATAGCTCTGGTTTCTGTTTCAGCGGTAATACTGCATACCAACTTCCTTGAAGTGACCTAGGAGGCACGCAGTGAAATGGATCCTGTGGTCACGAACACCACAGCAGGGTCCTCAACCTCCCACGTGCTTCTAGTGGCCCTGAAGCTGGCTTTCAAGGCCTGAAATTACTACATCTTCCTCCGTCTGGATAGCATGTTGGAGCTGGGGAAAAGAGCTCTGTATATATATTAAACCCCAAAAGACAGTGTTATAATCATTTATATAGCTTATAAATAAATTAAGAGGAAAACTCAAAAAAATAGGGTGTTTGTTGTGTTTTTTTCATTTTCCAATTACTTACCATTTCCAAGGCTATTTTTTCATTCCCAAAGATTCGCATTTTCCTCTTGTTATTATTTGCCATAAGTCTGAAGAAACTTCATTAGCATTTCTTGAAGAGAATGTTTACTGGTGGTGAAATCTGTCTCTCTTTTTTTCTTTTTGTTTTTAATCTTTATTTCACTTTAATGCTTGAAGAATAATTTCACTGGGTATAAAACTCTGGGTTAACAGTTTTTATTTCAGCTCTTTAATGATATTGTTCTATTTCATTCTATCCTAAAGAGTTTATGATGATAAATCTGGTATTAAATTTTTCTTTCTCTATAATCGTTTTTATTTTTCCCTTGCTTCTTTGAAGATTTTCTCTTCACTTCAGCTTTCAGCAGTCTGACTGTGATGTGTGTTGGTGTGGACTTCTTTGTACACACCTGTTTGTGTTTTTCATTTTTGTTTTGTTTTGTTGGCATTGGAACCTTTAAGAAGCAAGGCCTAGTGGGAGGTCTCATCGTTGGAGATAGGCTCTTGAAGGGGTATCCAGGCCCTAGCCCCTTCCTCTGCCTCTCTCTTTTGCATTCCACTCACGAAGTAAATGGTTCTGCCACACACTCCCTGCCATGATATGCTACCTCGATACAGACCCAAAAGCACTGGGGGCCAATCCAATCATGGACTGAAACCTCTAAGACCCTTCATCAGTTGATTGTCTCTGGTGTTTATTATGGTAATAGAAAGTTTCCTAACAGGGCTTAAGCAATTTCTTCATTTAACGAAACAGTGACCAAATTTTGTCCAGTTCCACTTTCTACGATTCTGTGAGCAAAGGAGCTTTTCTGATGGCTTAATATGACCAGATGAGCGAATGACGGGCAGGGACCCTCAACCTCCCAGTGTTAATTCTAGCTGTCTATAGCTTGTATTTGCTGCTTCTATGCTCAGTCTGGGTACACAGGAATTTACAAGATGCGGATGTACACTCCCTGCATGCACAGTCTTCTCCAGCAAAAGATAAATAAGAAAGCCGATTATTTTAAATCAGTGGGGTGCTCTTGTGTCATCCCCCATCCCTGCCTCTGTCTTCCATCCTCTGTGCCATCACCACCTTGTGCTCTTTTGCCTTCTGTGCTCCTCTTCTGGGAAACCACTAACAGCTCTCGAAGACAGAGCTCTGCATCGCGATGTCCCCTGCCTGGCACCCCCTTTACTGCTCATCAGTTGAGTGGAACCTTTGCATGGTGTTCTTGCTCCCCTGGGAAAGGCCACCCGAGGCTCAGAATACATTAGATTCAGATGACTAACTGCAGTGTCTTTCCTGGGTGCTGGCTTTGGTGAGAGGGATGAAGAGGAGAGTGAGGGTAGCAGTATGGCATTAGTGCCTGCTGTGGCCCTCCCCAGTTCATGTGGGAATTTAATCACCCATGAAACAGTGCTGGGAGGTGTGGCCTTTGGGATGCAGCTGAGTTAGGAGGGCTTTGCCCATGAATGGGATCAAATGTTACAAATGGGCTAACAGAGGAGTCTGTCTCTTTTTTGCCCTTCTGCCTTCTGCATGTGAGGACAGAGGATGCTCCCACCCCTACCCCCACTTCAGTGGATGCCATCTTGGAAACAGAAAGCAGCCCTTACCAGAGGCCAGGCCTTGATTCTGTACTTCCCAGAATCTAGAACTGTGAGAAATAAATAGCTATTCTTTGCAAGTTTGCCAGTCTCAGGTATTCTGTTATAACAGCACAAAATAGACCAACACAAGACCCAAAGTAGAGAAAGAGAGGGAGACTCCATTTCTCTGAACTGGCTGTTATACACATTACCAGGTAACCCTCAGGTTAAATTAACTCTCTGGTGAACATATTTATGGGTATCAACTTTAATTTTATGCAATTTTATCTCTACATTAATATATTATGTTGAAAATCTCAATACCTTTTCAGAAAAAAAGCTCAAAGTTTGCATTGTCTCAAATGCACCATCCTAAAGTGGGGTGCCTTGCAAGTAAAGAGCTGCACCCTTCATTTAGCACTCTTGTCAGGCAGCTGCAATCTGCAGGCTGCCAGAGCCAGGAGTCCAAAGATTGAGAAGTGAGAGCTGGCCCAGGCCAAACCCATTCCCGGAGCCAGCCTGCCCAGCTCCTCCACTCAGAGTCGCTCCTCTCCCTGCACCTGAGCCACCTAGTCTCCCACACAGGTCCTGGTACACATTCTCATCTGAAGCAGGAGGCCTTTGACAGCCTCAAGCTCCACTCTCTGGATGCACTGTCAATCTATAGCCCTGGTTCTCCTGCATGGTGGTGGTGATAACAAAGCATCCCCTTTGTTCCTAAGACCAAAGGTCACTCTTGTGACATGCACGTTAGTTCTTATGGAAAATCCCTGGCTTTCTGTTTTGTTTTTTGGTTTTTGGTTTTGGGTTTTTGGGTTTTTTGGTTTTGTTTTTGTTTTTGTAACCACTCTGGATTTTGCATGCCTTGGGGAAGATAAGGACATGTGCTAGCATGTGCCAAAGGCCAGCCACAGTTCCAGGCCCTGGGCCATGTGTTATCCCTTTACATCTTCACAGTACTTGTGCAAGGTGGATGCAGTCTCCCAGTAGACAGATGGAGAAAACTCACACCACCGAAAGTCAGAGACAAGCGCATTTCCCAAGGTCACCGCGCTGGGAAGCATAGGAAGAAGGGTTGAAGCCTGCTCAGATTGGCTTGAGAGTTTCGTTATTACCCTTCCCACCTGGAGACTCCCAAGGCTGAAGCACAGCCTCACACTGCAGCTTAGTCTGGGCTCCTAACCACCAATACCTGCCTGCCACTAAGTGATCTTTAATGGGGATGGGGTAGCACTGATGGGGATTGAGTCCCGGGTCTTATCCTGAGCTGTGCCCTCAGTCCCTGCTCAGTAGTTTCACATGCTGCACATCCTGGCTTTGCCCCAGCTCTGTCCTTTCCTCTGTTTGGGGCCCCTCACTTGGCTCCCACATTGCTGTCCAACCTTTTAGGGAAAAGCAAACTCTGGGGTCACAGCTGGGTTTAAAATTGACTTGGAGCTGGGAGCGGTGATTGCACACTTGTAATCCCAGCTATTCTGGAGGCTAAATCAGGAGGATGACAAGTTTGAGGCCAGCCTGGGCAACTTAGTGAGACCAAGAAAAGAAAAGGAAAGGTAAGGCAAGGCAAGGCAAGGCAAAGAAAGGAAAGGAAAGGAAAGAAAAAAGAAAAGAAGAGAAGAGAATAGAAGAGAAAGAAGAGGAGAGGAGAGGAGAGGAGAAGGAAGAGAAGAGAAGAGAAGAGAAGAGAAGAGAAGAGAAGAGAAGAGAAGAGAAGAGAAGAGGAGGTGGGGGATGGAGGGAGAGGAGAAAAAGGAAATCAATGAGGCTACTAAATAGCTTGCTCTGTGACCCTGAACAAATTTCTTAGTTTCTCTGAGTCTTGGCTTTCTCCTGTGGGAAGTATAATGACGAAACCTACCTGACTGTGTGACTATCCTTTAAAGTCCTCCATTGTAAAGCTTTCTCTGTTGACAAGTCTGGATTCATTGTTTAAAATTCATTGTTTTAAAGCTGAGTTAAAAAACAAGACAAAACCGACATGACACTCACAGAGGGTTTCGCAGATGATGTTGCTATTGAAATCAGTACATTGCCTTGTATACAAAATAGGACACAATAATGTCACGCTGGCATTTATTACAAATACAGCCATTAGGCAACAAAGGCAATGGAAAATCAAGGCGTTCTGCAAGCGCATCTCACAACAATGCCTCCTCTCGCGAGGGGCCCCTGCGACCACCACTGACAATTTTCTTCAGGCCCCATCAATGTTTTTCGTTGTTTAAAGACACACATTAATTTAAAGT
>RJWM01030337.1:0-23538 GCA_004363535.1 Dasyprocta punctata
TCCATTATCACCACTCCTATTCAATATAGTTCTGGAAATATTAGCCAGAGCAATTAGACAAGAGAAAGAAATAAAGGGAATAAGAATAGGAAAGGAAGTGAAATTATCATTATTTGCAGACGATATGATACTCTACATAGAAGACCCCCAAAAATCCATTAAAAGACTTCTAGAAGTAATAACCAAATTTAGTAATGTAGCTGGATACAAGGTGAACACTCAAAAATCAATAGCATTCCTGTACACAAACAACAAAGTCACTGAGAGCGAAATAAGGGAAACCACACCCTCCACTATAACATCCAAAAAAATGAAATACTTAGGAATCAATCTAACAAAGGAAGTAAAAGATCTATACAGTGAAAATTACATTACACTAAAGAAGGAGATCGAAGAGGATTTCAGAAAATGGAAAGATATTCCATGTTCATGGATAGGAAGAACAAACATCGTGAAAATGGCCATTCTCCTAAAATTATTATACAGATTCAATGCAATCCCAATCAAAATACCACTTGCCTACCTCACAGAGCTAGAGAAAGCATTCCTAAAATTCATCTGGAACCAGAAAAGACCTAGAATAGCAAAGGCAATTCTGGGCAACAAGGGGAAGGCAGGAGGCATCACAATCCCCGACTTGAAACTGTACTACAAAGCTACTGTGATAAAATCAGCATGGTACTGGAATCAAAACAGACCTGAAGATCAGGGGAATAGACTGGAAGATGCAGCCACAACTACAAACACACTCAGCCACCTCATCTTTGACAAAGGGGCCAAATATGTACATTGGAAGAAAGACAGCCTCTTTAACAAATGGTGCTGGAGAAACTGGCTCTCTATATGCCATAAACTAAAACTAGATCCATGCCTATCACCATGCACTAAAATAAAGTCAAAATGGATCAAAGATCTGCATATAAAAACAGAGACACTAAACTTACTAGAAGACAGAGTAGGTAAAAAGCTCAATGACATAGGTGTAGGCAGAGAGTTCATGAACAAAAATCAGATTGCATGGGAAACACTTCCCAGAATCAACACCTGGGATCTCATCCTACTAAAAAGTTTTTGCATGTCAAAGGAAATCTCCAACAGAGTGAAAAGAAAACCCATGAAATGGGAAAATATCTTAGCCAATTGTCCATCAGACAAAGGACTTCTATCTAAAACATATAAAGAATTAAAAGAAATCAGGCCCCTAAAATTCCAGGACCCAATCCAAAAATGGGCATCTGAGATGAATACACACTTCTCAGAGAACGAAATACAAATGGCAAATAAATATATGAAAAAATGTTCAACATCAATGGTCATTCGGGAAATGCAAATTAAAACAACACTGAGATTCCATCTCACCCCAGAAAGAATGGCCAAGATTAAATAATCAACCAACAACAAATGCTGGAGGGGCTGTGGGGAAAAAGGAACTCTTCTCCACTGTTGGTGGGAGTGTAGACTGGTGCAGCCACTGTGGAAGTCAGTGTGGAGATTCCTCAAGAAGCTAGGATTAGCGATCCCATTCAACCCAGCTATCCCTCTTCTGGACATTTTCCCAGAAGAATTGAAAACATCATACCACAGTGATATCTGTGCACCCATGTTTATAGCAACCCAATTTGTAATAGCCAGATCTTGGAAACAACCCAAGTGCCCATCAATCAAAGAATGGATAAAAAAGATGTGGTGTTTTTATACAATGGAGCACTACTCAGCTATTAAGAAAGATTGCATTGAGACTTTTATAAGTAAATGGTCACAACTTGAGACCATACTCATAAGCGAGATAAATCAAACTCACATGTGTAAATACCGTATTGTCTCCCTAGTGTAAGAAATGGAAAAGTATATATGATTCAAAATCTATAATAAATACTATGTAGGGGTAAAAAACAGCTCAAAGAGCAAAGGTAATCAGGAAGGGAATAGGCAGAAAGAGAAAAGGGAAGAGGAAAAGATATAAACCTGTATATATGTATATGTAAGATAACTAAAAAGAACACTGCTGAATGTATTCGTTATTGAGAAAGAACAATTAACACTCATATGATTAGATCAATCTTGCATGTCTATATCTGTTAATGTAAGAAACCATTTTAAAGGTAACGATGTGCAATATTGCAACCATTGTCAAGCTTCTATCTTCCGGTTTTGTAAACCTGCAATGTTACTGTTTTGTATTCACTCTAGTCGTTTGTTTGTCTGTTTTGCTTGTTGTTTTTACTATATATGTCATCTTTTGTTTTGTTTTGTTTTGTTTTGTTTTGTTTTTCTTCACTTAAATAAAAAGTGTCCATCTCTCCTAAAAAAAAAAAAAAAGGTAAATTAAAGATTTCAGAATCTTCAAAAAAAAATAAAGTATATGAAAGGAAATAGGTTATGTGCAAATACTACTGCTGTTCATATGAAGGACTTCAGCATCTGAGGATCTTGTTATTTGCAGATACTGTGGAATGACTACTTTCAAATAAGTGAATAATTGCACTATTATATATAAGGGAAAACACAGTAATGTGAAAACAAATTAACTGTGTGTTAGGACTGTTGGCTTCTTAGTGACAGAACCCAACTGAAGCTGAATTAATGAAAGGGAATTTAATGACTCATTTAGTGAAGGTTCCAGGTCTCAAGTGGTATCATTAGGGTTCTTTCTCTTTTTGATACTTATTTTCTTTTTCTTTGTGCTTTCATCTTCAGATGGTTTCTCCACAAGTGCTAACAGAGAGCAGCCGTGGTCTAGTTTACAGCCCACAGGCCCAGCAACTCCATCCTAGACACCAAAGCAACTCAAAATACTTACCTTACTAGGTATGGTGTTGCACACCTGTAATCCCAGCTTCTTGGGAAGGTGAGGCAGGAGTATTGAAAGTTTGAGGCCAGCCTGGGCAACTTAGCAAACCCCTGCCCCAAAATAAAAATATATAGAGGCTAGGAATGTAACTTAGTTGTAGAGTGCTTGCCTACCATGCAGGAGGCCCTGCATTCAACACTCAACACAACAAAAGCAAACTAAAGGAAAAAAATAACAAAATCTCACCTGACTTAGAAGTGTCTTATTACTTAAGCAAACTCAATCAAAAAACACTCTTCTCACTAATTTTTTAAGAGTCCTAGATTTGTGTTCTCTTCACCTGGCTGTGGCACCTGTCTTTCTCTGAATCTGTGGCTATGACTCAGAGTATAGACATTTTCGATGAGTAGGTATAAATTGCCTGTATAACCCAAAACTGGGGGATGAGCACCTATAAAGCTTTAGTTTGAAAGAAGGTTGGTTCCACAAATAAATATTCTTCAATTCAATTGGAATGAAGTAGGAAATGGTAAAGGTATTTGCTTTTAGATAGATTTGTGTTTCAGTCTTATGTGTGCTATTTCATGCTGTGTGACGAGGGCAAATTAAGAATCTCTGTAGTCATTTTCTTCCCATTTAAAGGTCCTGAAAATACATGGTTTTGAAAATATGACATGATGGATATGTGTTCTGTACATTATTGTCCTGCTCACTAAACAGCGTTATTGTTAGAAGAATATCACAAACACAGACTTACTGCTTGACTTAAGAAAAGATTGCCAGGACAGGTTGAGTTTCAGATGTTTGGTACAGAAGTATCTCTGATTCTGGATTTTTCAGAATTTGGAATAGTAGCATATAAATTATGAGATATCTTGGGGATGGGGCCTATGCCTAAACAACAAATTATTTTATGTTTTATATACCTTCTGCACATAGTCTGAAGGTAATTTATACAATATTTTTAATGTATCTGTGTTTGAGCTGTAACATGTTACATCAGGTTAGGTGTGGAAGTTTCTGATGGTAGCATCATGTGGGCCCTCAGGAAGTTTCCTATTTTGGAGCACTTTGGATATCAGATTTTCCAACTAGGGATGCCTAATCTGTATAGCCATTCCCTGTGTGCAGTCTTCTCAGTCATACCTTTCCATCTTTTTTCAACAGATTACTACCCTGAATTTAATGGCTATCATCTTTATAATTTATTCTAATTCATTTTCATATTGGTAAACTTTATGCAAATAGTGTTATGCTGCATCTTCAAGACTTGCTTTTAAAATTTTATTTATAGATTTATGTGTTTATTGATTAATTGCAGTGCTGAGGATTGAACCCAAGGCCTCATATATGCTCAGCAAGTGCTATACCACTAAGTTACATCCCCAAACCTTGTGATTTGCTTTGTTTTTGTTTTTGTTTTTTGGTATCAGGGATCGAATAATTCATGACCTCACGCTTGCCAGGCAGGTGCTCATGCCACTAAGCTCAATCCCTGACCCAGATTTTTGTTTTTGTTAAAAATTTGAGATTCATCTTTGTTGATGTATGTAGCTGTAATTCATTAATTTTTACTTTTGCATAATTTTCCAGTTTATGAATATATTACATTTTTATTCATTGTATTATTAGTGGATCTTTAGGTTGTTTGTATTATTTTGCTCTTAAAGATAAGATTAATTTAAACATTTTTGTGCATATCTTCATGTAAATGTGCCAATAGTTTTTTCTAGAGCACATATTTGGGAATGAAATTACTGAAGTTTAGAGGATGAATGTTTTCAGGCCACTAGAATTTGTCAAATTGTTTTCAGAGGTTGTTTTAATCACTTCTACTACTACAAATAGGCTCCCATTGCTCCTCAGCATTTGGAAATATTTTCACCTCTTAGAGGGTTAATAAATAGAAGATAGAAATGGAAAAAAAATAAGACATACAATGGAGTAAATGTATCAGTTTGTACAAAGAAGATACACATTTTGTGAGGAATCTCCATGAGTGAAATAAATCTGACACACAAGCTTAAATATCAGATGGTTTCTCTTATATGAGAAGCTCAATATACAAATAAAAGACAGATTGTAAGAATAGGGAGATAGCTCTTTTTCAAAAAGGAAGGGGATCAAGAGATGGTGGGAAAGAGGAGGCAGGGGAAGGAAAGGAGATGAAAAAAGCATTGAGATATGTCATGTGTGTATGTTATATATTCCACACAGGAATGTAATCATTATGTACTGCAAAGATGTACTGATAAAGACTAAAAACTAAAAAAATAATAATAATAATAATTGCGACCCTTTCTGTCTAGAAATGTGATGGCGGTTGGAAACCTCTTCTCTTTGAAGTCAGTCAGGTGAAATCTCATAATATCCAGTTTCCGAGTGACACTGGCAGGTGGTTGGTGTTTCTTCCACAGTCTACCAAATAGGAAAGGACCAGATTTGTTTCACAGACTTTTCTATTATATAACTGCTTGCCTGAATACAAAGACTCACTTTCAGGTAAGTATGTTCACAACACTGAAGTAAGTTGTACCACTGCTACAGACATGATGCCTTTTGGTGTCCTGGATGTCTGCTAACTATGGAATACTATGTAAAAGGAATACTTTAAATGATGTATTTTATAGTCATTAGGAATATTTTTAAATTTAACACTTCATGGTGGTATCTCCATCTGAATGTATCTTATCTATTTAGTTTTTTTAAATGCTCAAATTTCTTCAGCAGTTTGTGATTTTAACAGTAAGGCCAGACCTATGTTAATGTAACGGGATGTGACAATAGAATTTAGTTACCTCATTAAGGTTTAATGCAAGGAATCCAAAGAAACACTTTTTTATCTTACTATAAGTAGCTGAAAAATAAATGACCATTTTGCTTAAATATCACTAAAACTAGAGGACAGGAAATGTGACAGTAATACATGTTACTGGAGGAGGGTAAGGTGCCCAGAATTTGAGAAAAATTGTAAATTAGAATAATTGTGATGTCATTAACCTTGTAATGTTTTTTTCCTGGTTTGAGAGTTTAATAATGATTTTTCAAAGAAGCACAAGGAAATATTTATAACTGTGTAACAGGGACTTACAGGCTGCATTTACTAAAGCCAGTGACTATTCTCGTGGACCTGCAGAAGCTGACTGTAACTAAAAGCAGGATTAAAGTCTGGTATTTATTCCTTCATTTTGTGTCCATCTCCTTTCTATCTTTCATTCTGGGTCAGATTTCTGCTCAGCTGTGCATGTGGACATGTTAATCATTGAAGCATTAGTCTAAAGCTGGTGTTCCTCTCCCTTCAAGGCTGAAGTCACCAAGATAAAAGTCCGTAAGTTATTTTCAAGATTTGCAGGGATATCTTACTCTGTTGATTGTCAACTGCCAGCTTTGGAAGACGTCTGGAACGAGGCAGCACCTACGTCTCTCCAGTCATTACCCTAAACCGGGGAAGACCAAACTCCGTTTTGTCCTCTTCTGAGTCATTCTCTCCTTCACTCACCTTGGATTTCAGAATGTTAGGTCTGAGCAATAAACATCCTGTGACAAGAGCTGGAACTATCCGCAGGCAAAGGCAACATTCTTCTTGTTGATAATAATCAACCTGACCACAATTTAACCGAGACCAAGGAACTGGGTGGTTCTTATTCTCCACTCTCTTTGTTTCTTCCTCTATTTGAACCTGAAGCTTTTGTCAGTATCCTGAAAACAGGGGTGAGATCTCTAGCCCCTTTATCTCCCTAATATGGCTCTACTGAATAAACTGCATCCCTGCTTTTCATCATTAGTATTCTGCTGGATTTTTGGCATGAGTGACTAGGCCTGGTCTGTTGGGGTTCTTCAGAGTAAGGCTCTGCTCTGGCCTAGAACTTTACAACAACTATATTCATTAGAAATGTCAAGCCAGGTATGGTGGCCCATGCCTGTAGTCCCAGCATCAGGAGACTGAGGCAGGAGGATTGCCATGAGTTTGAGGCCAGCCTGGGCTACATAGTGAGTTCAAGGCAAATTTGAACTACATAGCAAGACCCTGTCCAAAAAAAAAAAATGTCATTACAAAGATTCTCAAAGGAGATAACATAAACAACTGATTTACCCATGGTGAAAGCATCCTTGGACTTAATTGAAACAGTCTGGTATCTTACTTTAGAACGTAACTTATTTTAAAGTCGTGAAGAGTAATTCAAATTTTTATAATAGTGACAGTAATTCTCTCATGACCTCAAATTTGAAAAGAGAGTTGAATTTATGATGTATAGAAAAACATTTAAGATCAGAGTTTGCAACAAGAGCAGCAGTTTGGGAACCATGATGAGTAGACTTGTTATGAGAATAACTCAGGACTGCCTGCTACTTGAGGCCCAGTATTCAAGAGACAAGATTTGGTAGGAAGGAATCAGGCTTATCCAAGGACTGGCATCTTAGTAAAAGGAAGGGGGCCCCATATCAAAGCTAGATTTTAGGGGCTCAGTGGTGAGGATTTTTATAGCCAGAGAAAGGAGGAGCAGTCAGGAAGACCCTAGGCATTGTCTATCATCCAGAGTCTGTCTCCTTTCTTCTTCTCAGAACATTGCAGTGGGCTTCCACTTCTTGAGATTTGCACCTGTAGTTGTTTTTAGACAGACATGATTTCTTTGTGTTACTTGGTCCTTATAACTAAAGACTAAGGAGGGGTGTTATGAGATCATAAATATAAAAAAAGGCTTTAGCAATTAACATTTAAGCATTTACGTAGGACTTTAGAGTTATGTGCCCAGAAAGAACGAGAGGATGTAAATGGATTGGGGAGGAACGATAATATTATAGAAGGGCAAAGGAAATGAGTCTGTCAAGGACAAATCCAAATGAGTGGCCCTGTTATAAACTGAAGTCTTTCATTATTTTTGAGTGTGGAATCTTCCAAACCTAAAAATGTTCTTTCTATCTCCCAAGATTATACTAACTGAATTTAGGCTTGCCTGCCAAAGTTGTAAGTGGAGAAGTTTAAGGATATATTTAAAAAATGGTTAGATAACTCACCTGCAGCCAAAATCTTCATCACAAAAGTCAATGGTGACAGTTGTACTGGAAAATCTATGAGGGGGAGGGCGATGCTGAATGCAGAGAATGGGAAATGGGAGTCTTGTTACATGGCACAAAACATGGGAGAGGAAAAGTAGGAAGGAGAAGAGAGAGGGAGAGACAGGAAGGGAGAGATTGATTGATTGATTGATTGATTGATTTTGAGTCTTCTAATGGAAGCCAGCCTTAGTTATTAAAGGGGTGGAAGGCCAGGAGAAGGGAGGAACTGTTTTAACTTGATGCAATTTGAAAAGAGAAGAAATTCTATTGTACAAATGACAGGAAACAACTCCAGTACCAACCAGCAACTGAAGAATGATTGTTGTACTAGGCATTAGTGAAGCAACTCCATCTGGAACAGCATCTTCACCCACAAAGTACCTTCTCAGACAGCAAGACTAGAGTTTGAATTTTTCAGATTACCATAGCAGCAGCAGCAATACTAGTCTGCAAGGCTGCTGAGGAGAGCCCATGCCGAACGTGCTCTACAGGACTATCAAAGTGACACAGTCACAGACCACCACAGAGACAGAGGACAAACCAACTTCTGGGCCCTTAACCCAATATTCATTATAATTTTGTGGGCTTTTAAATTTTTTTTTTTTTTTGAGGCAGTCAGTAACTTAGATGCTGGAATTGCAAACAAACACAATGGGTAACTAAAAGAAAGATAAAGCTGGATGTCTCTCCCTTCATTTTGTACATCTCCTTTATTACCTTATTTTATTACCTTCGAACTTTGGGACAGATTCTTGCTCAGCTCTGCACATAGGAATGCTAATTGCTCAAGGAGTATCTGTACTACAAGGTCTATTTGCCCTAAATTTACCTAGTGTATCTCATCCCACTTCAAGACTGAGGACATCAAGATAAAAGATTTAGAGATACTCAGCTATGCCCAGAAGTGTCTATTGTCCAAAGTCTAGAGACACCTTGGATTCCAACAGAGCCTCATAAAGCTGAGACAGTCCTAAGAGGGAAGAGTTGTTTTATGGGAAACAAATTGTACCTCAATGCATAAAGGTTCCTCCAGAACTATGAAGGCAATTCTGAGATAATGATCAACCAGACACCAGCCCACCACAGGACTACATAAAACTGGTCTCTGTCCTTTTGTGAATGGGTCAGTCTAATTCTCCTTTTTAATACTGTGCCCACTTCAGTTCCACCAACTGAAGCTCTTTCCCTGTTTTCTCTTTCTTTCTCTTATACTCCTTTGTTAGGGGGCTGGCTTGATCATGTCAGAGTGGTGCACTCCTTCATTTTTTCTCATTTTTCAGTGAAAGCTTTTTCTTATGAATTTGTGCTGAATGCCTCAGTTTTAATTTCCATTTCACTGAAGCAAAGACCCACATCTGTTGACTGCGTGGCTACTCAGGTCCACTCCAATCTTTTGTGCCCTCTGAGGTGAGAGAACAAACAGAGGTTTGTAAAACCATTTTCCCAAATATTTAGAAGCCATCAATCTAGAGAATTACAATACAAGTAAATTTAAAACATTTTACATCACATTTTCTCCTCCTGCTCTCATAAACACACATTCATAATGACCAGAAGAATAAAGCTTACTTACAATTCCTGGATTTCTCAGAATTTCTTGCAAAGCATTGTTTTCTACATCAGGAGCACACTTGCGTGCATGTGTGCATGTGTAGACCTCTTGGCCTACAGCCCAAACTCTACCCACCTCTCTGCAGACAGCTGTCCTTCAGGCACAATTCAAACATGGAGATGATCACATTAGTAAGGAGATATCTACCTTCAAATGGATGTGCCAGGGAAGAGGTCTGCACTGGGCCTGTGCTGCATGTCTAGAATGAGTTGGAGGCTGGGCTCAGCCCTGGCTCCTTGCTAGAGGGAAAGGACTAACTACAGGAGGAACAGTTGGACTAGGGCAGGGACTGGACTATGGATAAGAAATCACTTAAAAAAAAATACCCCAGCACTTGTTAAAACTAATGCAGGGAAGAGGTTTAGAGGCTGCACCACTTGTTCCTGTTGTGGATCGAGGAGTGAGACAAGGCATTAGCACTCCTGCGCTTATGATTGGGGGAGTCTCTGTCACACCAGCCTTACTGATTTTCATGAAATCAATGAGATGCATTTGACTAAAATGGAAAATTCCACCAAGATGTGCATGTTCTGATATTTTATTCAAGTCTGTTTCCTGCTAATTTTTTTCCCAGTTTCTCACCCTACACCTCAGTTCATACCTACTGATTCACATTGTCCTCAGACTCATTCCTCCTGTCTCCCTAATAGCAGAAGATTTTCACTCCTGTTTCACTCACTCGAACACAGAAATCACAAGGGTGCGGTAACCATCACGATCCCATCTCCCCCATACGCTGCCTCTCCATCTATTCTTCTGTCTTTCCTTTTGTTGCCGTGCAATCAGAATTTCACCTACTGAATAATTCCACATCATGAGTGTGCTTAATCCTGCCTGCTCAGACTTAGCTGTCACTTTTGTCACCCCTCTTTAGTCTTTAGTTGATTCCTTCATTTTGGCTCAACAGCATTTGAAGGTACTCAACTCTTCCCTGTTACAGGAGTCAGCAACTTCCTATTGCCTTTTTCCTACCCCTAGTTTTCTCTTCCTTTATCATAGACAAATGTCTTCAAAATACATATCACTTTTGTAGTACTCAGCCTCTTGCAGTATCCACCAACGGAAACTGCTTTCTGTGAAGTTATCAACTATCGTTATCACGCTTTTAAATCCAATATATGGTTCTCTGTTCTTTCCCAGTTCCACATCTGTGACGGTGCTGATTACATTCTCTTGCTGGAAATGTTTTCTTCTGTGGTTCACTGGGCACTGAAATCTAGTTATGTTCATCCTACTCACTCTAGTATCATTTTTTCAGGTTTCTTTTTTGCCTCTTTATCTCCTATGTAGCTCTTAAATGCTGGGTCTCTTTAGGGTTGTGATGTGTATTATTCTCTCTTCTTACTCTAAAACCTCTTCTGACATATGTCTCAGACCAGCCTGCTTGGAGAATGGGAAGGAGGAAACACTGAGTTATCACTTCCTACCTGTTAGGTTTGAAATGAACCTGACTCCCCCAACCCCCGGCCTGATTGCCAGCGGAGGCACTGCTTTCTGCAGGGAACTCAGCTCAGCACCCAAAGCTGTCATTTGCAAGCAGAGGAAAGAAGATGAGATAGGACGAGGAATTTTGCAGGTCCTGAGGACATCTGGTGACATCTGGAGACACCTGAAAATTTACAGTGGACACTTCAAGGACTTTGTCCACTGAGGTACAAGACTGCCAGAGAGGGCTGGGGATAAAGCTCAGTGGCACAAGCACCTGCTTGGCAAGTGTGAGGTTTTTGAGTTCAATCCGTGGTACAAAAAAAAAAAAAAAAAGACTGCCAGAGAACTTTGACTACAGATGTGTATTAAAATCTACTCATGTAATGTCTTCTACCTTCTTTCCATCCCTGTAAAAGGGACCACTTCTCTTTGTTTCCATCCCTGTAAGAGGGACACACTTGCCTTCTGTTTCCTGTTTGTACCCATACACAGAAAATTCCATGCCATGTTGCCTTTACACAAGCCTGGAGGTCTCTGCTCATCCCCCTATCCCCTTTATGTTACACTACCTTGCACCCCTCCTGGCAAAAGATGATCCATGTCCTGGTGGAGTATGTGTCAAGCTGGTTCCTATAGAAGTCTCCCAACCAGATGTCAGAGAAGCCCTACTATAGGAAGTAAAGGCATGGAGAAAAGGGCATGTTGCTGCTGTTCCCTTGCCCTTGTTCTTTATTGTATGCAAGAACTTGGGAACCCTTCTCCAGACTCCATAATACAAGGTAATAAGAGAACGAAGATGGCAAGATGTGGAATTGAGACACTAAGAAAACAACTACTTAGCAAGAAGAAAGAAAAGACATCTTGAAATTAAGAAAGAATTAACAGGAAAAGTAAACATCACAGAGAAATAGAAGACAATGCAGAGTAAAGAATGAAACATTCTCAAATGCTAACCCCAGTTCCTGGTGAGGGAAGCCTAACTCTGCAGACCTAAAGTAAGCCTAGAGCAGATTGGCAGCCCCAGGTATAAACAGTAGACTGACAACAGTAGCCCCAGGAAAAACGCCTGGTTATTGAATGCTACAAATACAGTGTGGGATATTACTCTGAAACTGACTTCATCTGCATTGCAGACTTAATTTTGGAGAAGAAATCCATTGCGATTTCTGCTATATTTAGGAGTGGTATGATCAGGAACCATTTTCAGAAGGGATTTATTGATTACAACTGAGCTACTCTGGGAATCAGAAGTTACAGAACAAACATACTTTAGGGTCTTTTGGGTCACCGTAACACAGTAACTGTGAGGTAGATGGCCTCACAAGATAGTCCTGGAGAGGTTAAAGGGCTGATCATAGACTCCTGAGAAGTTTAGCAGCAGTGCACTAAGGTTGTAGAAGACACAGTGAGTGGTTCTGTCCTCTCTGGTGAGAACTCATATGTGGTTTTCTGAGGGCACATGGTCTGAAAGTGCTAGTATTATGTACAGTGGATTGCTTGAGTACTCTTGCTCCCTACATCCATCACAGAACTCAGTGTTCAGTTTATTTTTCCCACCAGCCAAGTTGATCAGTGATATGCTTCTACTTGGATGTTTGCCATATCCCTAGGTGTGCAGACAGAGGGCCCTCTAGAGCAAGTGAGATAGCTCACAGGCCTACAGGTTGCAAAGCTGGTGGAGGATGGCATTGACTAGGTACACACAGAAGGGTACAAAGAAACAAACAAACAGACAGACACTAAAAGCCTCTGGAATGAATAAGCCCTGAGACAGACAACCTACCACTAAGTGACCTTACCCAGTGGGAAAGAAAGCAGGACTCAACATTCATACAGCAAAAAATGGGTGGGTGTGGAAATACAAAAGGTCCCACTGTGACTCAGTAGACTTCCCCCATGTCTAGTGGATTTAGCATATCAATAATGGACTACATGAGAACAAAATCAGAATGACAATTCCATTCACAGTATCTCCAGATGAAAAGGAATACCTTGGGATCAATCTAATTAAGGAAGAGAAAGAACTTTACCATGAACATTTCAGAACATTGAAGAAAGTAGCTGAAAACAGTAGATGGAAAAATCTTCCATGTTCAAAGATTGACAGAATTAATATTGTCAAAATGACCACATTAAAAAAAGAGATCTACTTTGATCCCCAGTGCCACAAAAATAAAAAAAAAGAGAGAGAGATCTATAACTTCAATGTAATTCCACCAAAATATCATTCCTTACAAAACTAGAAAAAAAAAAACAGTCCTAAAGTTCATGTGGAAACATAAAAGACCCAGGATAGCTAAAGCAATCCTAAGCTAAAACAAAAAGACTAGAAGCATCACAGCACCTGACTTTAAATTATACTACACAGCCATCATGACAAAAAATAGCCTGATATTGTCACAAAAAGGCACACATAGACCAATAGAACAGGGCAGAAGACAGAAACAAATAATTCAATGACAGCCACCTCTGGTTCTGGACAAAGAAGCCAAAAATGTATGTTGGAGAAAATACAGCCTTTTTAAAAATGCTGCTGGGAAAATAGATACAAGTGAAACTCATAAAGGCAAATATTATATGTTCTCCCTTATACATGAAATATTAAACAATGATGACAAGAAAGTAGAAGGGAAACTATTACTAGACAAGAGAAGTAAGAGAGAGGAGGAAGGAATGTAAGGACAGGTCCTAGCGGGGATGGATATAAGTAAAAAATATTCTATATACCTGGAAGCTGCCCCCCTCCCCACTAGCAAGGTATGTTGGTACATGCCTGTCATCCCAGCACTCTCAGAGGCTGAGGCAGAAAGATTATAAGGACCAAACCCAGTCAACTTAGTCATGTAGTGAGATCCTGTCTCAAGATAACAACTAAACAAGGAGAAAAATGTAAAATAAAAAAAGGGCTGGGAATGTAACTTAAGGTGAAGACCGTCAGTTCAGTCCTCAGCACCAGGAAAAGAAAAACACACCCCTATCAAATGTAAAACTAGTAGGAGTCAGATAGTGGAACTGATAGGGGGTGAAAATGATCAAAGTGTGTTTTGTGCGTGCATAAATCTGCCAAAGTGAAACTCATTAAAAAGAGTGAAAACAGAAAAATAAATTCACATATTAAAGTTATCTTCTTAGGGGAAAGTTGTGAGAAATGAAAAGCAGAAGTTAATATAGCAGTTGACATCTGCCAGATTTTGTAACCATGCCATCTCCTGGCATTCATTCCATCCTTAGGAAATCTCCTATGAATTGACCTTTGTGACTTGTTCCTAATGTGTCAAAGATGGAGGCATTGGAGTCTCAAAGTTGGCGACTTCTGTCTTGTCTGGACTCTATTTGCTGTCTGTATTGGGTATGCTATGTCCCCCCAAGTCCTCACATACTTTTGATGGGGCTAAGTCTGGCACTTGCTTGTGTTCAGTTTGCTGTACCCGCCCAGGGGTGAAGCCAACATACAGTGTAAGGGAAGGCGGATCTTCCGCTTTGGCTCTCTCTCTTCTTTCTCTCTCTCTCTCTCTCTCTCTCTCTCTCACTCACTCTCTCTCTCACCAGCATGCCTTGCTGCTCGCGGCTACCATAAAAGGCAGCCCTGCCACGCCACGCTGCATTGGAGCCAATTTAAGTATGGACTGAAACTCCCGAGAAACTGTAAGAATAAACCTTTCCTTCCCTAATTTTGGGTGTCAGGTATTTTGTCTCGGCAACGAGCGAAAAGTAACTAAGACACTGTCTTTCTGTGTGTGTTCTGATGTCACACACTGGGGCAACCTGTGTGGCCAGAACATGAAGTTGACCTTGCCTAACCATACCAGGGAATGAAGGTCCTGTCCCACAGTGGTCAGCAACCACTTAGTGATCTTGGGAGCAAATCCTTCTCTGAGTGGACCTTCAGATGAGAATGCAGCCCTGGAAGATGCTTTGATCAAAGCCCAGTGAGAGACGGAAACATGGAGGATGCTGTGAGCTTGAGCCAAATTCCTGATGCACAGAAATGATGAGAAAATCTATGTCATCATAAGCCACCAGAATTTTGAGAAAATTTGTTACATGGCAATAGATATCTAACACAACAAACTTTTATAACAATATTAAGAGGACTAAGTAAAAGTATTAACTGAAAGTCTGTTTCATGCCATGTCTTTATCTGTATTATCTCATTACTCTTCAAATCAACTCTGTGCTCACTTTTAACTGGTAATTTTTGCGGACTCTAAAAGAGTCAGCCTAAGTAGTTATTGCAGCCTTAGATTTCCATGTAGGCTTTGGACTAGTTATTGTTTATTGCCTGTCACCAGCAGATTTTCCTGTTTTTTTTTAATTTCTAATTAATTAATTGTGATACTGAGGATTGAAACCAGGGTCTCTTGTGCTCTCAGCCTTTTAAAATTTTTATTTTGAGATAGAAGACTCGCACTGAATTCCCCAAGATGGCCTCAAACTTGCAATTCTCCTGGCTCAACCTCCCAGGTAATTGGGATTAAAGGCATGTGCCACCATGCCAACATATTATCTCATGTACAGTGAAGGCCAACTGCTATTAGACCTTTCCTTTTGACAGTGAACATGAGGGAATGGAGGTACAAAAATATTAAACAGTTTGTTTTTTGCACTAGGCTGCTTTTTTCTGAGTTGTGTGTACAGCTGACAAATACATGATGGCAGAAGGGCAAAACCTAAAGCTAGGTAGAAGGGCATCACCTGAAGAGGAGAGGTAGGTAACGGTCAGAACATGATGGGCCTGGTATAGTGTCATTTCTTGGAGCTCACTTTTCTTAGCTGCAAAATGAAAGTGCTTGACTAGTGATTTCTAGTTACAGAATTTCTGCCTGCTTTAGACCATGATATACTGAGGAGTAAGATTCTGGAAACTTACTTGCATTGCCTATTAACCTTTAATAGTCTCATGAGGTGTTTTTTGAGCTTAGAAGAACACAGTGTGTGTATTTTCCAAGCAAAGAAGACATAGACTTGGGTAATGACTAATTTGGTCACTTGGTCTGAATCCTGGGAGTTTGAGAAATGAATATGGAGGGGCAGGGAAATGTGCACTGATTGAGTTAAGGAGGCTGGGTGTCCTCCCACAAAATAAGAGCCTTGGGGAGGAGAGCTGAGGAGGTGGGCAGCTATGCACTCTGATCATCCCACAGATTTTGAATGAGTGAAAGCAATCAGTTACTGTCTTACTATGAATAATACCTCGAATCAGTGATTCTAGACAGATGGTTGTAGATAGGATGGGTTCTTTGTGTCAGCCCGTCCTTTGGAGAGGAGGGACTTAACAGTAGTCCTACAGGAATGATGCAGACACAGCAGTTTTGGAAGTCAACTAAGGCTATGAATTTCTGTTCTGCCATCTACTAAGCTGTTTGGTCATATTTATTCTGCCTGTCCAGGCCTTCTCATTTTAAGATGCTGAAATAAATACTGTACTTATTTCATAAAATTGCAATTTTGCATAAATGAACTAGATGTGAAGCATACTTCTCATGGAATAAGAGCTGAACAAAATGAAGCTGAGGTTATTACTAATTGAGGTACTTTAGGGTCAGTCCTCTATTGTTCCTAGAGCAGAAAAGGATGAAGGAGGCAAGCTTAATGAATGAGTAGATGAAAGCTGAATATAAAATTTTAATGGGTATAGCTTATTTGAATGATATTAAACTGAATACAAGCTTTACATCAGTTTTACTCTATAGTCTTGCTGTCTGTGTTAAACCTATATCCACAGTATTGTATTTCTTACCCACTGTTCTCTCAACCTGTAACATCATCATCATTTTTAATTCCTTTGTGATATGTTAACCCACAGTCTCATAACATGGTCACTGTAATTATTTTCCTAAGATACTTGACAAGTTTGAGTTTATTGTAAATTATAAAATGGTTTCAGAAATTTAATTATTGACCACAATCTTTTAAGAATTTGATATTCTCCTTTTTTTTGCGATAGTTTAACAATTACTGAAATTTATTAAGGTGTGTCAGAAATTGTTTTTTCTGTGTTAGAAACATAGTTTCTAGTCTACTGAAACTTAAAAGATATCAACGTTATTGTTGTTTTGCAAAATTAAGCTTTTTTGGGATTCAGCAGTTTTACTTTTAGAAGTCTCTGACTTATAGATTATCTTAGATTTCATGCATGTTACAAAATGCTTAGAAAATCATAAGGTAAATATATCAACTTAGAGGACATTTATGCATCTCAGTATAATTCTGAGTCAGGTAGATGATATCCATAATCAGTTGTAGGTTCTCCCTGCTTCTGAAAGGAGAAAGAAATAAGGAGGTGTCTTCATCCATTTTCTGTCACTAATAACACAATATTCTATAGATTGAACATGTAATAAAGTGAAGAGGTTTGATCTGGCTCACAGCTCTGGTCCAAGATTGAAAGATGCCTCTGCTGGCAGTGCTTTTGCTGGCAGAGTCCTAATGTGTTATATCACTAGGTGAGAGGACATACAGGGGAGACCTAGCTGAAGTGGCTTTTACAGCAAACCCACTCTCATTTATCCTTGAAGCAATGAATTGAACAAACAGATTAATTTGTTCATGAGAGCAGAATCTCTGTCACCCCTTAAACATATCATCCTGTCCCACGACTTAGCATCTCATGTTAGGGACTGAATTTCAGCATGAGTTTCAGGGTGACAACCCACATTCAAACCACAAAAGGAGGGAAAGAAAAAGAAAAGAAAAATGTCGAGAGCTAAAAATCCCTCCTACTTTGTGTGGAAGTGGTTTAAGTATCTGACATTGATGAGAACTGTTAACATCAAGGTTTAAGTCACTGGCAAATGAAGCAGCAAGTTGATGTCTTGTAAGTTTGAAAAGGTTGATTGCTGATGCCACTTTTCTCTCCCTCTCATTCTCTGTTCTTTCATCTCTTTCTTCTTCTTCTTTCACCTTCCTTACCCTCTTTTAATTTAAAAAATTTATGTAAACAGGCTCTTTAAATGTGTACACACATACATATATATGTATACACACATACACACATGTATAATTCTACCTAATTACTTAAAGGGGTCCCATCATATGTTTTTAGGACTATAATTTTTCTTTTTGTTTTCCCTCTCTGGCACCTCTCACTCAGTCCTCTCCTCGAATCAGGCTGTCTTAACCCCTGTGAATCTATTTTTCCCTACATTCTATAATAGTGAACAAATTAAATATAGACACAGTCATATATTCATAAATATACAATTAGAGATAACCTTTCAGTTGCTTTAAAAATGGGGTCAATTATATTATTAAAAATTTCTGCGTTTTCTCCTTCTCAATCAAAAAAATCCTTTCCAGGAATGTGGCAAAATTCAGTCTTCTTTTAAATGATGCAAAATATTTTATGATATAAATTAACCCACAAATTGAACATCCACTTGCTTGCACCTGTTGATTGTTTTCAACAATACTATAATAAACATTGCATATGTACATAATGTAGGTAAATGTACAATAAGCAAGATATAAATATATATTGTATTGTGTAACATATTGCTATATTGTGACCAGTACACAATACAGCACACTTTGCTAGACCAAGGGATGTGAGTATATTAAATGATAATAGATTTTACTAGACTGTTTTCTAGAATGATTGTAAAATTAATGTTTCACCCTATAGTATAGAAGAGTCTTTTTTCTCCTACATTTCCTTTCTATCTTTAGTAACAGGATTTGAATTCAGGGTCTCATCTCCCACATTTTTGTCAGTGTTGAATATTTATTTTGCTTAGCTTTTTGTCAAATATATCTCATTGCTACTTTTATTTTTGTATTTATGCAGCTATGAGTGGCTCTGAACTTCTCATGTGTTTGATGATCACTTGAATTTGCTCTTTACGAACTGGCTGTTTATATCCTCTGCCTATGGTATTGTGCATATTTTGTAAGAACTTTCCACATACATGAAAATTTTGAGGGTTTTATAAAGTACACAACATTTTTTCCCAATAAGCATCATTTATTTAATCTTTGGATTTTACTTGTACTGTTTCTAATTAAAAATTTTTATCATCAAATATTTTCCATCATTTCCTTCCTTTTTTCCTTCCTAATACTTTGTTTTTTTTTTTTTTTAAAACTTTTTGTTTTTCTCACTTGGATAATATATTTCATGTATATCTAGATTGTATATATAGTCTCTTAGATTTTCTTTTCAACTTGAATTATTTTGTTTTATTGATTTTAGCAAAATCTTTTATACGCTGAGTGTTTGTTTTGTATATGATATAAAGACTTGTCCTTATTGTCTCAATATAATGCTAGAATAATTTATTAAAAAATCAATTCTTAGTTACAAAAATAGTATATTCCTTTGTTACATGCACATTGATACCTAGTTCTGCAAACTTTATAACAGTGTCTTTATAGTCTATGTCTCATTGTCATTAGACATTTTCCCCAGTATAGTGGATATTAAATTCATTGTCATGTAGAGTAGTAATGAAGATTTGGGGGATAGAGTAGAGATGATCTGTGCCCTCCCTAATCAATTCCTTTGGTCTGAAGTCATGGTTCCCATCTTCCATCTTGGGTTCATCTGTTCTTCAGTTTTAAAAGGATGAGAAATAAGGAAATGTGACCTTCATGTCTTGTGCCCATATTCCACCAGCCAGAACTCAGTTAAACGGTCTTGCCCATAGTAATGGGAGACTGAGAAATGCAGGCTGAGGGTCCAAAAGGAGAGAGGAGGTTTAGAGAACACACAATTGTCTCTGCTATAAAGTCCTTGCCCCTGGTATGATTCCTCTGCTGTTTGCTAAGAGCAAATGTTTGCTGATGTTTTTTGGTGAAAGGATTTTCTGTATTTTCTGTATTTATAGAGTTTTTGCCCTGTGTGAACTTTCTGACCTGGCAGAAGGATTTCTCTCATTTATTGCAGGTACAGGTTTTCTTCCTCACATATGTTCTGTGTTCTTCTGTAAGGACGTATAATGACTGATTTGCTAGCAATGATTTTTCTCACATTGACTGTGTTTATAGAATTATCTCTCTGGTGTGTGTATTTTCTGATGTTAAATAAGGCTAGACTTTTTTTTTTTTTTTTTTTTTTTGGCAGTACTGGGGATTGAACCCAGGCAGGGTTTTTGCACTGATCTGCACCCTCAGCCCTTTAAAGGGATTCAGTAGGTGGCTGATTGTGCTGGCTAGGTTCTGCCTTAACATCCCGGAGTGCTGGTATTTCAGGCATGTGCCACCATATCTGACTGTGAGGTTAGACTTTTTATGGAAAGTTTTACTACATGCATTACATTTAAAATTGTTTTTGCTTTTGAATGAATTCTTTGAATATGAGTGAGATGTAATTTCATTCTCAGATGACTCCCACATTTATTACATTTATGTTGTTCCTTCTTAAAATGAGCTCTATGTGGCCCCCAAAGTATTGGTTTCTCACAAAATGTTTTCCCCATTAGTTACAATTATGCAGATTCCCCCTGCCTGAGTCATCTCTTGGGCAGTGAGAACAGACTTATTATAGTCTTTCCCTATTTGCTATACTTACAGGAAATTTTTCCCCTTAGGAACTCTATTCTGTGTAAAGAAAACTGTGCCGTGTCAGAAGCTTTTCCTTGTCTACTGTGTTCAAAATACTACTACTCAGTTTGAACCTAATGATTCTTACTAAGATGATGGGGGACATATGAGGGATCCTGAGGTGCTTTACAATCACCAAGTGTCCCTCCTGCAGGCATCACTTCAGGATGACTAGGGAGAAGCACATTCTGACATCTACTAAACCTCTCAGGCCTTCTTCCTGAAAAACTTCCATAATTCATAAGCAATTTTGAAATATGATTTGAACTCAAGTTAAATGTGTTTCTTAATTCAACTCACCTTTTTTAGTGTACCACAAATGTCCATCCTGACTTTCCTAGCTGGTCATAGGTAGCCACACTCAAGATAGGTGGAGGCTCTTATTCGGGGTTTCTTTTTCCATTAGTGGCTCTGCTTCTTGCTCTAGCATGAAGATCACCCCAGGTGTGATAAGGCAATATCCGGAAGTCATAGTTTTCCGGCAATATCCAGAAAATAGATCTCTTCTCAAGTCTTTCCCAGACTTGAACTCTTTTCCTTGACATAATCAGGAAGTCCCATCTGGTTTAAAATGGGAAGATGATATGATCCAGCAATCTCTTGTTTGGGGAAATATCCAAAAGAACTAATATCATTTCATGGAAGTGACATCTTCACTACCATGTTTATTTCTGCATTACCCAATTTCTGCTTATATCTAGATGTCCCCCTAAAGCCTCATGTGCTCATAGGTGGGGCTTTTTGGAGCTGACTGGATATAGGCAATGTGATACTGGGATTAAGGGTGTGTGGTACTAAATTGGTCCACTGATTGTAATTAGCATTGTCCTGTGAGTGGATAATGGAAGCCCCACTATAGGTATGGGTAGCATCAATGAGTAGACTTGTAGTCTGGACAGAATATAAAGGGAGAGCAAGAAGGTACCTTGATGCTGCTGCTTTGCTGCTTGCTGCTTTCTTCTTCACCACACCATGGACTCTCTCCTCTGTGATGCCCCTCTGCCATGCCACCCTGCCTTAGTGCCAGCTGACTATGGACTGAAACCTCTGCAAACAATGTCCTGAAATAAACCTTTCCTCTGTTAACTTGCAAGTTGAGTATTTTGTTCCGGCAATGAGGAAGTAACCAAGACATCCACTATCGCCAGGATATGGAAGCAGCATCGTGAGACCAGATGGCATGGTTCTCCAGCACCACATATTTATGCATATCTCTGAGCAGACTGAAACCATTTCTACTTCTCCTGACAGAAATCAATGGCCACATCCTTGAATGTCATTGACCTCTAAGACAGAATCACTGAAGAGACTGAAGACACCCAAAGAGTGTGAAATGGCAAAATTTTACACCAACACCTGCTCGCTGAATAGTGGTCACAAGAGAGCAATTATCTTCTGTGATTATGGTCAGGCAAAGTGTCCTCAGTCTCCAAATAGTGTCCCAGCCCCAGAGCATGTATACAGAAAGGGTGAGATTTATCTCTCTCTCTCTCTCTTGTTTTTTTTTTTTTTTTTTTTTTTTTTGCTATTCTGGATATTTAGTTTTTGATATTAAAAAGAACTGTACTAAAAGAGATGATCATGATACATATGGAAATGTCACAATGAAACCCATTAATATGTATAATTAACATTCACTAGTAATTATAATACAATTTAATGAAGATTGTTTGGAGAGTCTAATTAGAATTTCACTGATTTACATATTACTTTTGTGCAAGTAACATTTTTATGATTGCATTTTCTATCTAATAAAGGTATTTACATTTCTGTCAGTTTTGTCTTATGTCTCCCAATATTTATATTGTTGTTCTTATATGTGTTAGACTTGTAGGCCTATTGAGACCATTTTTGAGTTTTTAATCACTTTTGTAAATGAAATATTTTTCTGTTTGCATTTGGAAGTGCTTTTTATTATTTTTACTGAGGGAAGAAGTATTGATTTAAAAATATTTACACCTATCAGGTAGATAATTTCAGTGAGTATATTGCTTATGTTTATCATTCATTTAATAACTATTTACTAAGCACTTTTCTGAGCATGAGGGATGTAGTGGCTAGCAAAACATACACAATCTTACCAGCTGTAATGGCACTTAGAAGGCTGAGGCAGGAGGATCACCACAAGTTCAAGGCAAGCCTGGGATATATAGTGAGTTTAAGACAAGCCTGAACTACATGGAGAGCCCTTGTTTAAAAACAAAACAAAATAGAACAAAAAAAAAGCAAAAAAAAAAAAAAAAACCAAAACAAAAAACCAATCCCTACCTTAGTAGAGCTCATATCACATCCTAATGCTACAGTAATAGAGGGGAACATATGGCTCCATACATGGAGAGTAAAAGATATAATAGGCTGAAGGAAAAATTAGTGTTTAAATTCTCTAATGGTGGTATCCTGTAGAATGTGACAAAGTGATGGTCCTCTAAGGTTAAAAGAATCTGCTTCTAAACCTGACTTTCCTGAGTTCCCTGTACCACTCTCAAAGCCTTTACAAATATTTTCCTCGATAAGCCTATATTTCTAAACTACATCTTTTCTCTGATACATTACATGTCTCAAAGTTAGGTGCTCTGAGACAAGGCTTTTAATTTGTGGACTTGGGACAGATTTTTTAAAAATCCCTGTACCATTTGAAATTCAAGAGGAACAAAAATAGGCAATGGCACTGTAGTTGTCTAAACCTTCTTGAAACCAATTATTTAATTACTAAGTCAACTTTAACTCCTTTATCTACAGATTTTTCATGAATTTTTATCATAAAATAATGTTGAGTACTTTGTTAAAGTCTAAAGAGATTATCATTATTCTGATATTCCTATGAACACTTTCAGTTTTTTCAGAAAGTCTCTTGTCTGTCCCTGAAGATGATAGATCTCTTTGGTAGGTTAAGATTTCAGAACTTTTGATTCGTAATCACTTATTAGAAAGTAAGCCCTAAATAAAATAATTGGAACACTTTTATTTTCTCTCTCATCCTCTTTCAAAAGGTTAAAAGCAGCCATTCAGGTTCTTTGATTATTGGTTTAATTTTCTGTTTGGCAATGTAGTTGGAGTCAACCATAACTTTTGTCTCTGGAGGCAGGTTTTGCTAAAAATGACCAACCTG